>ML675638.1:576362-603277 GCA_007922155.1 Mesoclemmys tuberculata
TTTTGAAGCTTACACAGCGCTTGTCTCTTTCACCAACAGAAGTTGGTTCAGTAAAAGATATTACCTCACTCATTCGTAGATGGAGTTAATACCAGCAAAATATTCCTTTTGCCAGTGTATCTTATACCAGTTCCCCAAGCAACATGCACTCTATAGGCAAATGGTCTTTTTTGCTAGTAAAGCTATTTCTACACTCAGGCTTTGGCCAGTGTACATATGTCAGCAAAAAAATCACACTCCTAACCAGCAGAGCTATGCCAGCAAAACTTTTGAGTGTAGACCAGGCCTAAGTAAGGCATCTGGATTTGTCCACAATACAATAGATGTGATTTTTTAAAAAAAGAAAATAAATTTTACAGCTGAGCCCCATTGATGAGACAGATCTAGTCCACAAGTAATGCTTTGGTGTTCCCTTGAATAAGTTTCTGCTGTAGGTCAAACACCAGTGGGGCTGAAGACCTCTATTGACAAAGGAAAAGGGATATTTCAGTAATGTGTTATGACCATTATTTCATTCATTCTGGGGGAATCAGCCTTTTTAAAAAGCATTGTCTTCCCCAATTGATACAGTCCATAGTTTCAACAGTAAAACAAAACCGCAAGCTCTGCTTTTGGAATGCAGGAATCTGTTTGGGAGATGAAAGTTTTATCAAACCCCCAAAATTGCCAGAGGGAAATCTCCTCTGTTGTCTGCAATTAAGTTATTTTTTGTAGGTACCTCTTCAGCTGGCATTTTTGGTCTTGTCTCTATTTGTTTAAAAGTGTGTTAGCAGTAAATCAAGGTGCATTTCCCCTGTAGGGTTTCCTGTATGTCAAAGCCATGTTAATTCTCTTTGATTTTCTTCCCTCAGCCCCAGCCATTGCTGCGATCCTTCCTCTCTTTGTCCCTTTGGACATCAAAGGACTGCAAGGGGACAGCCCTGGGGAGAAGCTCCTCCCTGCTCATTAGCCTTCATAAAACAGGAACTCACCTTGGTTAGCTAAGCTTGGAGTCCCATCCTAGCCCCAGTCACTCTTGACACTGGATCACAGAAGGGTGCTCACTTTCTTTGGGAAATCAAGCCTGATTTTGAACTGGACTGTTTTGGTTTTTGTGAGATAAGATTTCTGGTGGATCTCTCACCTACAGTGACTTGCACAACCTCTCTGGCTTCACAGTACATGGAAAAATGCAAGCTTTACCTGGTAGGTGACTCTTCCATTTCTTAGTGTGTGGGGTGGATCTAGAATTGTGCTAGAAATAGGCTAAGATTTTAAAAAAGAAGGAAAAAAGGGAGGGGGAGACACACGAGTGTTACCCACTGGGTCGTCAGCATATGTTGGTAACAGCTGGTTTTCTAAACCATCCCATAGAAGCAGAGGACAGACTGAGGTTATATCTGCTCTGTGTGGACATTTGAGATCTCCTTTCACTTTTTGTAAGACTAGTAGGGGTTTTCCTCAATGTCCTTGCCCAAAATCCCCCAGTCACCATTGACTTGTGTGGCGTGAGCATATGCAGAAGGACAATGATGCTGTGTGTCCAGTTTGTGAAGCATGTTGGGTTCCTTTGGGATGAAAGGTTCTCTAGGAATCTAAAAGATTATGTTGTTAAGGCGATAGAGACATTTCTGTTCTGTGATACACAGTTCAGCTTGATTTTTAGGTTTTCTCTGCCTTCCAAGAAAGAAAGCACCAAGCAGGAATATGCCATGATCTTCATAAGCTTTCATTCCCTGGGGGACAACATGTGGTGTCTTGTATTGATTGCCAAGGATTTTTATTTACTTACTTTTTTTTTATTTTTGCTCCTCCGTCCTTTTAACAACACCCAGTAAAATTTCTCTAACTGTGGTGTGATTAGATTGTGTGTAATGGTAGGTCTGCACTAGGAGACCAAGGGCCAGATTCTGATCTCAGTTACACTAATGTCAAGCCAGAGAGAACTTCATTAAGTGATGCAGTTTGAGACCCAAATCTAGTCCTAAGGGTTTGCTTTGGGTGAGGTCAGCAGATCATTTATCCCTTTAGCATATGCATTTCATGTACACATTTCAAACAGCTAGCTATCCTCTGCTTCCCTGCCCTATCCCTACAGTGTGCTGGTTCATTTGGAAGAGCTTAGATAGATATGTGACTCAAATAATTTTCATCTCAGCCATAGCTGTTTTTTAAAAATTCTGTATTGAAATTAATACAGGAGGAGTTATAATAGTGATTTCTGCTACATCTAACGGGACTTTGACTTTACAAACATAGGAAATATCATGAAAGGAATAGTCTCTTATTCCACTGTATTTAGCCAAGGATTCCAATTTTTTTTAAAAATATTATTTTCTCATACAATTGTTTGTATCACAGCACTGAAAATCAGAAACAATCCTGCTGGTCAGTGTCTGGATTTGAGAAGTAAAATCATAGTACTTATGAAAGTGGGACTGGATAAGCGGTGATGAGCCTTCAACTCTCCTGAGGTTAATGCCAAACGCGGTACAATTCCAGGAGACCTGAAATCTCTCCCACTTAATAAGTGGGGTGTTTCTATTGCATATACAAGCCTGGGGGGCTTTTGAGGGAAGGGCTGAATTATTGGCAAGATTTCTTTCCCAAATAATGTCACTGAAGAAGAAATCCTTCTCTATAGCAGACACCAAATGACTTTTAGACTCCTGCACTGGTTGTGAAACAACAGCAAATGCAAATGTCATTTACACTGATTTTAGTGAAGGTGGGAGACATATCCTGTGTCTTACTGTAGATTTTTAGTGCACATAGACCCTGTCCTATATACCTTAGAAGAAATCCACCACAAACCTTTCAGTAGCTCAGCACTGTGGCATGTTTAAGAGGGATTCAGTAAAGAGGCTGGATTGCTTTGTGGAACATGTCTTTACAATCTTTATTCCATGCATCTTAAAGCACTTTACAAACATCAGTTTAAACATCCCCCCATGAGACAGGACCATATTATTTTCAGCATTTTGCAGGTGGCAAAACTGAGGCTCAGACAAGTTTAGTGACTTGCCCATATTCTCAGAGGAAGACTACAACAGAACAGGATATACACCTGAGGCCTCCTGATTTCCAGTGCCCTGCTTCACCCTCAAAACCCTCTTCCTCTCCATTTCTATCTGGGTACAGAGAAAAGCATACCTTTAAAATGGGTAGCGTACAGTTTTATCACTGTTTAATGTTAATAGCAACCAATACCTATAAAATAATATTTGAAATCCCCAAATTCCTGAAAACAAACTCTAACTATTAAAGCTATTAAAAATCTACCTATTAAAAGAAACCCTAAAATCAAATTCAAGCCCGCAGAAGTCACCTAATAAAAGGGAAACAAAAATATGAGAACTCCACTGAATGTCAGAATGGAAACCTACCATTAAAAATCCTTTGAAATAGTGCTCCTAAAACCTTTAGAAAGTTTTTTGTTAAGGTTATGAGCTGAGCTGGTCCCACATGGACCTTGCACTCACCCCTCTGCAGTCTGAACAGTGTGTATGCCACAGATCTTTCCACAAGATGGTTCCAGTATATAGGCATGGTCAGAAGGGAAACAAATGTTTGGCTCTTTGCACTGTATGCTGATTAGAGATGGGCAAAATCAAACTGGAGGCTAGATCCTGCAAATGGCAGATGCCTGTGCTTGTGTGGAGCCACATTGAAGTCCTTGGGTCACCATGTGGAACCATCAGCAGGATCTGGTGTGATTCAGATCCAATCGTAGATCCCCTCCACCCCACCCCTTCTCTGAAACTCCAGACCCTTTACAGTGTCTCAAGTTTGGGCACCCAAAAATCGAAGCACCAAAATAATGTTTTTACTTTTTAAAATCTTTGCCCCAGTGCTGATTATAAATATTGCCATGCTGCTGTTTTCTATTGTATTTCACTCACATGGATACATTGTGGATTCATTGCTATGAAGCCTGATTCTGAGATCTGTATTTGGTTTTTAATTCAGTATTTATTGATGCAAAACTCTCACCGAGTTTAATATCCATTGACTTCACCAGATGTCTTGACTGAGGGAGGATTTCCAGAATTTGTCCCACTGTCTCATTTGCGGGTCTTGAATTTGTTTACAAAAAAGCTAACTGTAGAATCCGGTGTGGGAAGGACTGGGTCTTATTTATCCTATCTAATCTAATCTATCAATCCAAACAAAATCTGTTTGCGTGGATCTGTTTCTGGACAGTCTCTTGTTGAAAATTCGCCCAATTTTATTGTAACTCCTTTTGAGATATGCTCTGCGCTGAACGACAAAATGCACAGTCTCATTGCAGCTTTCATGTCTCTGCTAGAGGATATGAGAAAAGCCTTAGTAAGAAGATGTTAACAGGCTAATGTTAGTGAGCAAATTAGGTGTCACTTCTTAGCCAGTTCATTAATGTTGGATCAAAGCAGGAAAAGTCTCTGGGTGTAGGGTCTTTTTTTTTTTTAAACACCTAAAGACCTTTGCAAACTGACAGAATTGTGTTTAAATGGTGTTTGCATCCTACTGTTGTGGAAACAACCTGTTTGGTTTGCATTGAGCTTCTTGCATGGAAAGATGTATCCTGAAAAGGGGCTGTTTTCGCTAGAAATAATTGGCTATTTTCCATGTGTATTTGTTTAAAGATGTTGCTCAGGAAAGCAGTAATGAGGTGACAAATTTCCTTGTTTCTATATAGGACCTGATGCAGGCTCAGAGACATTAAAATAAATGGCCGTGGATGGCTGATAATGTATCACTCTCTGTTAAGCAAAAGTGGACCTGCTTTTGTTAAACTGATGACAGCATTGCTGTTCTGAATACCTTCAAACAAAGAGTCACAGATATTTGGGTAAACCAACATTATCATGAGACCATTGGCCAAACCCTGGTATGGAAGAAATCATCGGGGGTTTTACCACTAGCTTCAGTGGGGTCAGGTTTTAGACCTAGGAATGGAATTGGGTTTTGGGTCAGGAACTTGTAGAATCGCATCAGTGATCCTGTCTACAATGTAATAACTACTGTGGTGTGGGATCAGATTTCACCACGGCAATCCTCTGACACGGTTAAAATGTGTTTTGGTCTTATAGTGTAAATGGGCTGAATCATAATTTCTCTGTGTTTCCAAACTATGCTACAGCCTTGCACTTAGGGTTGTTACCCAGTTCACTAACAAAGGTAAAACACAGTTGGGTTTCCTGTACTTTGCAAGACCAAAACATTCTCTAACAATGCTGGGCATTATTGTGTTGTTGCAAAGTCCCTCAGAACAACAGGAATTACGATGTAGGTTGGACCAGTCTGGGGAGAAAATCCCAAATGAAACCAAGTTTTTGGTGAAAAATTAAAGCAATAAAATTTCATTTTATGACACGCAAGTGAACTTTCTTTTCCCATAGTACACAATCTACAAATCTACAAATACTGAGCAAAACATTCCTTCATCCAAAAACTAGCCAGGAGGTAGATATAATGTGTATGGGTAGGGTTCTGTGGCCTGCCTTGTGCAGGAGGTCAGACTAGATGATCATATTGGTCCCTTCTGACCTATGAGTCTATGAATTTAGAAGGTAACCTAGCACTTCTCCAAAGAGGAAAAAGACATTTCACATCCTGCAGATACCTCACATGGGAAGCATCAGGTACAGACACTCTCTCCCAGGCATTCAGGCTGAAATATAGGAAGGGAAAAAGCGATCAACATTTTGTCTGTTTGAAAATATGAGTTGTGCCATACCTTCCACAATGTGTCTGCATGATTTGAGAGCTCTATAAAAACACAGTGATCCCTTCGCTTCTTGCCTATTTGACTGCCTTGGCTCTCAGTGTCTGTAAAGTCCCATATCTCTGACTCTCTTTTCACTCCCCTGAATTTAGAACTTTAAGAATAGGACCCCATCTACACTACAGATGCCTGCTCAAAGGTCTGCATTGTTCAGGGACACAGTCATTGACTGCACTGTTGTGAATGGCTCCCCTGACATGATTGCAGTTGTACTGCACATAGGACCATCCTCCACCCTCTTCACAGATTTTCTAGTCCTAGCAAATACATTTCAAAATGGCCTTCCATTTTTTAAAACTCTCCATGGTATAGTTCCACCCTCCCTCTCTAATCTCTGGTCTACCTACCAACTTCATTCCTCTGATCTGGCTGTCCTATCTGTCCTTCCGCTCTTCTCTGGGAATGCTTTTTTCACTTGTGCTGGCCTGTCTAACCAGAATTCTCTCCCCTTCCCCTCCAAGCCACTTAAAACCTTTCCGTTCTTCTTAGCTTTCAGTTTACTCTCCCTCTCTGTAAAATACTTTGTGTGACCATGATTACATGAGGAGAGTAGTAGGAGTAAAATGTACAGCATTGTGGATCCTCGTCTGAGTACTGAATGGAACAAGTAAACTTAGCATAATGTACAGACCCTAAATCTCTACCCAGGAGGCTGTTGCCCCCTGAAAAACATCCGTCTGGTTACTGAGCCAGAATAGCCCCCAATCTTTGCAGGTATATTATCTTAGCATAGCGAGTTGTGATTACATATACACACAGACTCCACAAATGTTAGTGGGAAGAGAACAGGATCTTCAGTACCAAACACTTCTACTATCTGAATTAAAGGAAAGCTCCGTTAGCTGTGAGATAGTAGTGAGTTGAATAGTTCTGGCGGGCCAGGCCCTAAGTGGAATGGACCAGTCTACTACATCAGCATGTGAAACTGTACTACTGGATATTGTCAGGCACAGACATTGAGAGGAACTGGTGTTGATGCTGATTCTCAAAGCTCTGTCTCCTGAAGCGTTATGGAGCTATTTCATGTCGACCATCCGACCCTCCTCCTGACCATCTGAGGTACCCTCTCTTTGCTGTTTCCTGTAGATGTGAAAGCTCAGTGTGATGCACTTCCTTCCTCCAGCCTGGAGCCTTACCCTCAGAGCTCCATTGTGCTTGCCCTAGAAGACATGGCCCTCTGGATGCAGTTTCACCAAGTAGGAACTGAGATGATCATCACCAAGTCTGGCAGGTAAGGAAGGCAATTAAGCAGTGTACGCCCCTCCCTGCAAACTGCATTCCAGAACTTTCCTACTATGTCACTTTTGGAAAGGCCACTCATGCTGGTTTTTAAGCTAGTTCTATTGTTCCCCTTCTCCTTTCCCATTTCCTTGCAGAACTGCAGCATCAGGGTTTACTGAAGCCTCATAAACTCTGAATTATGAATGTCACCCACATCACTGAGTGTTTGGCGTCTTAAAAAACCCAACCCGTTCTGTGGCTCCTGCATTTGACATTTTCAGTGTTCCCATTGCTGTGAAGCTGGTACACAAGGATTGAGACTTAGATCCCATTTGCCTGATGAGTATATATTGATGCTGCATTGTAGGCAAGTCATCTGAATATAACAGACAAAATAGTTAGTTTAGGGCATGCTGATAGATTACATATGTGGGATGTTCTTGATGTCCAGCTTGGAGACTTGGCGCTCAGGATGTACCGTATTTTTCGCTTTATACGACGCACTTTTTTCCCACCCAAAGTGCGGGGGGGAAAGTCAGTGCGTCTTATAAAGGGAACGTGCCAAAAATCAAGCTGGCCTGCACTATTGCAGGATCGCAGGAGCGATCCTTACCACACAGCTGCCAGCCGGGTCCGCTCCATAGCAGGGGAGGGGGAGAAGGAGAGAGGAGAGCAGTTCTCCTTCTCCTCTGCACTGCCCTCCCTAGGTACAGCTGATTGGTGGTGAGCCCCAGCCTGCTGCTCCCCCGCCTCCACCAATCAGCTTCCTCCCTTCCTCCCGCTCTGTTACAGAGTTAGTGTTACAGAGCTCCGCTGCTCCTACTGTGGAAGAGAGAAAGGAAAGGAGTTATAGTGGCCCTCCGTCGCCCTGTACTATTTATCCCCTGCACTGTCACCTAAAGTCCCTGGGTGAGTGACAGCCCAGAGCCCACCTTTTGGTTCCTATTTTCCTCCTCTAAAACCTAGGTGCGTCTTATCATCAGGTGTGTCTTATAAAGCGAAAAATACGGTACATTGCAAAGGAGGATGAGAGCTGAATGTTTGGCCTCTCTTCTGTGTCTGTGAACAAGAACAAGACAAAGAAGAGAGAGGATCTGGGGCCCAGGCTGCTCTTAAATTGAAATCTTGCATGTCCTGGAGTGCATGATACATACTGGAGCTCATAGCTAGAGTATGTGGAATTTTAATTCATTGTGCAAGATGAAGCCAGCAGAAAGGATGCCAGAGCTTGAGAGCCCTGACACAGGGTCCTCACAAGGTAGAAGCTAAAGATCTCCTTCAGGGTCATAGGGAAGAACGGGGCTGGTGAGACTCCCTGTAAGAGAGCGATAATGCTCAGGTGGGTGCCGCCTTTCCCTCTCTGCTACAGCTGCAGCAGGGCTAGAAACAGCATAACCCTGAAATCTGGGTTACACTAACTTTTTCTTAAATTTCCCACTGCTGCATTATGAGGGTAGTAACAGTAGGAGCCCTAGAATAGACAAGCCACCAGCAACTGCTGGCCTTTTAACCATGTGTCATCTAGACCTACCTTGAGTTGGATTAGACAATAGGCTGGTAAAAATACCCACATCCAGTCCACACTAGTGTTCCCATCAGCAGTTTGCCTGACAGGGGCAAACAAAACCTAATAGCTGATTGGGCCATTAAAGAAAACCCAATACTTTTTATAATGTAGATTTTATTTCTTCTTCAGACGAATGTTTCCACAGTGCAAAGTCAAAGTCTCTGGCTTGATCCCTTATGCTAAGTACCTCATGCTGGTAGATTTTGTGCCGATGGACAACTTCAGGTACAAGGTAAATATTTTTGTAATGTCATTCTGTCTGCTCTTTGCCAATGGACAACTTCAGGTAAAAGGTAAATATTTTTTTAAAAAGTCATTCCGTCTGCTCTTTCTGATGAGAGATATCAACCCCTGTGCAAAGAACCACTATAAAGCCTAGGAACCATTTAAGCCACCATACATCTTAAATGGGACTTGTATCCTGGCCCACTGCACAAGGTAAATCAATCTTTATGCTCCAGGCACTAGTTGCTCACCAGCCAGGGTTAGGAATAAATGCACATCAGAGCATTGCACATTAGATGCTCTCTGGTGGATTTATGCCTTTCTTTGAATCAGCCACTATTAGCCAGTATTGCAGCTAGATTCAGTTAGCAGCTAGAAAAAACTACCTTTTTTCATTTGTAGACCGTGTAAATTTGATTTTAAATCACAGACACAATAACCATGGAACCATTAGTTACTTAATGCTTTGAAGAAAAGAGAGAGAGAGAGAGCACGAACTGGGGCCTGAACTTGGACACTGACATGGTGGCATTATATAGTGCCTCCACGGCAGCAGTCAGTCACACTCCACCATCTGGCAAGGTTACCTGTGTCAGAGATCTCCACAGCCTTAGGCATTGAAACAAGGTGCTGGAGTCATGGTTGCTTTGGAATGGCTAAGGCAGGTCTACTAAGCTGTGGAATTTCCTGCTTTGCCTTCCCCAGTGGAATAAGGATCAGTGGGAAGTTGCTGGAAAAGCAGAGCCACAGCTCCCCTGTCGTACATACATACATCCAGATTCTCCAGCTCCCGGCAGCCACTGGATGAAAGAACCTGTCTCCTTCCAAAAGCTGAAGCTCACCAACAATACCCTGGATCAGCATGGACACGTAAGATGGGAGCTGGGCTTTGTCTGTGCTCCCTGGAACTTATCTAGGAATTTGCAGGAAGGAGGATTCGTTTGCAAATAGAACACTGGTATCATGAGAAATTAAATGATTGAGAAACTTAGGTGAAAACTCCCATTATAACCAACAGAACGTGCAGTATAACATCTCTGAGGGTTTGTGCAGCAAGGCCATGGTATCTGTAGACAGTACACATCCTCCAGCCTACTGACTACAGCTCTATAGGTTTGATGGCTCTTGATGGCTCAAAGCATTGACTCAGGATGTGTTAGCCCTCCTCCAGTTAGACCTGTAAATACTTTTTCCTTCCACATTATGTTATCCCCAGTGTCACTGGGTTTATTAGTCACTAGTCCTGCAACTAGAAAATGGGGCACCCTACTCAGAATGTGCAAATTCCCCCTTCCACCAGCTTCCAGAGCTGGACTTAGTATATGCCTCCACATGCTGGGATATGCAGGGAGACTCCAGTCCCTGGGTCCCCTCAGAAAACACCCATGACTAAAGACATTTGAAGCTTGAATCATCACAGAGAAGAGGTGGTCACCCTTTGGGGTGGTTGGCAACTACAGAATATGGCAATAGCAAACCTACTGAGAAAAGCTGCAAATGGAGTTCTTTCTCTTTCTCCACTAGATTATCCTTCACTCTATGCACCGCTACAAGCCTCGCTTCCACATCGTTCAAGCAGATGATCTGTTCAGTGCCCGCTGGAGCATATTCCAGATGTTCAGCTTCCCTGAGACTGTCTTCACCTCTGTCACTGCCTACCAAAATGAGCAGGTAGAGTGTATGAGACCCTGTCTCTAACACCAGAACCTGCTCCCAAGAGAAACGATCCTCCACTGCCCTTTGTGGGCCACAGAGAGCCTCTCCCAGCCTCTTCCTCTGCAGATAACACCACACAGCCCTCCCATCTATGAAGATAGTGCAGATGGAATTCTCCCATATATGGGCAATATATGAATCCTCTCCCTTCTGTTTGAATGCAATGGGAGTACCTCTTTCCCCATTTGGGTAATACATGTATATTTCCCTCTTCCCTCACCTGTATGTATGACACCTATAATCTTCTCCATGCCCACATCTGGGACAGCACAAGTACCCCTTTCACCCCTTCTCACCCGTACATCTCCCTTAGAGAAGTCTCTATCAGCTGGAAATGAGGGGTCTCCTGCAATTTGTGGTGAGTATTGCACGGGTCTGTAGTGCTGATGTTTTAATGCCTGGAAGGACTCTGATTTCATTGTATCTGACAACTCAAAGTGAGGCCTGTGTTGCTGCTTACATCTAACATTTTCAATTACTTTAGAGAGAAAGGATAATCACGTGCTTAGGGCACTCATCTGGCACTTCGGAGACCCAGATTCAGTTGTCTGCTCTGCCACAGATTTCCTGTGTGAACTTGCCCAAGTCACTTACTCTCTGTGCCGCAGTTCCCCATCTGTAAAGTGGACTGTTGTGAGGATAAATACATTAAAGATGGGAGGTGCTCAGATGGAAATCGCAGGAGTGCCTAAGATAGAAATTTATACATAGAGCAATTGTTAGTGTCAGGAATCTTGCTTCAAAGTGATACAGAGCTGAACATGGCGCCCTGGGCAGCTGCTCATTCTAATACTGGATCTCATGTCTCTACTTGTAGATCACAAAACTCAAGATTGACAACAACCCATTTGCTAAGGGCTTCCGGGAACATGGGAAGAACACTCGAAGGTAGACACTCTCCTGACCGAATAGAGGATCTGCAGTAGATCACTGCCCCTGTTTGGTGTCAGCTTCATTTCTAACATCCAGGTTCCTCTCATCCTCTTCCTTCCCCACAGTCACTATGCAGAGAAAGTTAGATGCCATCACTAGGGAGGACTTCTGTCAGGCCTGAGAGTAGTGCATGAGATAATAGGAAAACTTAAGAGCAAATGAAAGCATGTAGTAGAGAGGGGGGAAATGATGGATGGTTAGAATCAAAACTTTTCATGAAAATATTTGCAATTTTTAGGGGTGTTTCAGGCTGAACAAATGTCTTGATTTTTAGAGAAGTGTCAAAACTGATTTTCATCCAGAATTTTTTTTGAAAATTTCAAGGTTGTTTTTCACCTAATATGACCAATTTTTAGTGAAATTGGGTCCATGTTCCCTCAGAAATGGTCCCACTTTCAAACAAAAGCCCCATGACGTTTTACTGTATGTATGTATAATATTGGACTGTGTTCACAAAATTGCCATACAGACGTCCAATGTCACGGAGCATTTTGTAAAAATCATATAATCCATTCACTAATTCGTCCTAGCACCTGAATCAGTTTTTCTCCCTGATCCCTATTTTCTAGTGGCAGCCAGCATGACTAATTTCACCTTACAGCATTGGACAAGTGCATTCCCCAGAACTCAGCCCCACTGCTGTGCTGGTGCATTGCCAGCCAATGCGCAACTTCAAAATCATGTGAGACATCAACCCCTACCCTCTCTTTTTGCACACATTGAAGGGCGCTTGGCCTTCCTGCTTCCCCCGAATATTAGGGTCTTGTGTCTGCTCCAGAGTCCCCAGCACAGGCATCTAGGTAGGAAGGTTGCATTCAAACTGCCTTCAAACCTTGTTCTTTTCGCAGGGAAGGGCGAGCCAAAGGCCAGAAACTTAGTCCAGCCAAAGGCCAGAAGAGGAAGCTGCCAGAAGAAACGGAGTCTGGTGCTGAGGAATCTGGTAATATTGGCAACAACAAACTTAGGGAGGCACTCACCAACAGGGACTATGCCAAGGGGAGGAAAAGAGGCAGTAACACAGCTCTGCTAAAGCTTCTTTCTGCATAGGGCCTTGTTGACCATCAGGCCTGGGCCTCAAGGGCAGGGATTTTGGAGGACACCGCAGCTCTTTTTAAGTAGAAAAGAAAAGGAATGTTTTCTCTCATTCCTTAATTAATGAGCAAAGGGGCAGGAATAAAAGGTAGTTGGGGGTACAGCTTGAAGGAGTAAGGGTCAAGTGCAAAGTGGCAGCTGGGGTGTGGGGTCCTGGGCATCAAGGGAGAACAGGCAGAGCAGTGTGAGAGAGGGAGGTGAGGCAGACGGGTGGGTGGTGGAGGCAAGAGCAGCAAAGGGGGCATCCAGAGACTGGACAGTAGTGACTGCAGATGTGCAAGTGGGTCTAAGAAGGAGATGCAGCTATGGCCAGGCAGAATGGAAGAGCAACATGCTGACTGATGGCAGGGAGGGAGAGCAAAGCTGTCCCAGGCACTGCGGAGGACAAAAGGTGCGCTGCAGAGCCAGCTAAGTTGGCTTTTTGATCTATGTGCAATTTCTGACATGCCACTTCAGACTCTGGAGCGCACATAAAATTTTAATCTGTTGGGCTGATCTGGCCTGTCATTAACTGCCGCAAGATGGGGCAGGGGTTGTGAAACAAGAAGACAGGAGCTCCATTTGGAGGAGGAATCTTTGTACACAAGTGGGAAAGAATTGGAGCATCTAATACACAGTCAGAGGAGTCCCTCTTCGGAGTCTTATGCTGCTGTTTACAAATAGCTTTCCAGATAGAAATATGTCAGAAAACCATTTGTAATACACAATAACTACCTTCCTCCACTCCAGTCAGTTGAAGAGTCTCCCATCGGACATGGAGGAAGCCCCATTGCTGGAAACCTTTACAGCTAGACTGGGCAATGGACTAGTAAATGCCCTGAAGGGAACAAGCTGGCATTGGCAGGGAGACGGACACTGTCCCAGTATGACAATGGCCCTTTAAGAGGAAAGAGGCCAGTGCACCTCTGACTAGTCAACTGAGTCCCATCTGAGCTTAAAAGAGGGCTCTGGGTCCTGAAGTGAGGAGATCAGCAGGTGAGAGCTGTCCAAGACCTGAAGAGTTAGAGACTGAGCACAGACGCAGAAGAGGTGGGTGAGAGATGCCGGATGCTCAGACAGAGACAGGGAGCAGCAGGACAGAGCTGGCAAGAGTTGCTTGGGGCAGAGCTACAAGAGCCCTGGGGGAGAGCTGAGTTGTGAGGAGAGCTGGAACAGAACTGCCGGTGAGAGCTGGAACAGAAAAGGGGAAGCTCCAGTGTGGTCAGGAGAGGCCAAACCTGGAAACAAAAGGGTGGACTCCGGAGGGATGTGCCCTGAGCAAAGGTAGGACACATAGGCAGGGAGCCATGGGAAGTGAAACACTGCGAGGTGCCCTTGGCATGAAGACACCCCTAACAAGGGGTTGGTCCTGGAGAGATTTTCCCTGAACTGGAGAAGGGCTCACAGGCAGGGAGGCCTGGGGAATGGAATGCGGTGGAAAGCTCGCTTGCGGAAGACTTGACTTGGGGGCCGTGGTAGAGTCAAGAGTCTGGTCACTCTCAGGCAGATAGCCTGGAGAGTGGGGCCCTGTGTCAGGGGCAAAAGGAACTGGGAACAAAGTGCTGCTATTGACTCTTGGTGGGAGACCTGGAGGTGTTGTTCCTGAAGAGGGGAATGTAAAAGTGGTTGTACCTTTATATCATCACTGAGGGTTTGTGGATAATGGTCTTACTACAAGGTTTTGGGGAAACTACTGCACTGGTATATGGGAATAAATTATGCGCAGAAGCAGGCCCTGAGAGTCCATATTTTTTCATGAGCGAAAAGAAGGAGAAACTGAGACAGATGGGAATGTCGTGCTGTGGTCAGCCCCAAGAGAGCATCCGAGGCAAGGGTCTTCCTCTGACAGACACGATTTAAAACAGGGATGCTCAAAATTTTCGTAGTGTGGACCATATTGTAGAGATTGTCTGGTAAACCCCTCCCCTCCCATTTATGCATGCACAAGACACTTCCCCTCCCACTAACAATCTAATAATGCTGCTATGGCAGCTACAGCAGTTGGAAGAGTGATATTAGGGAAATATTTAATGTTTTTAGTGCCATTTAGAGAGGAGAAGGAGCCAGCACCATGTGACCAGCAAGAGTTTGGGAGGCTCTGATCTAATGGGTCTTTTCAGTCTCTGATTTCCAGTGAATCCCTAGTCTGCCTGCCAACGTCTTCAGAATCTTACACTGGGAATGAGAGAGATCAGAAAAACTCTCACCCTTTGTCTCTGATTAACAGAATGTAGGAAAATTCCTGCTAATTATTGGACATTTTAGACTGCAAACTCCTTACCCCTCTGGCCTCCTGTTCTCTCTGGAGGACCTTTTTCTTCATTGAATTGAAAACACATTATTACTGAGCTCTGATATCTCTCTTCTCCCTCTCTCTTTTTCTTCCTCTTTCTTTCCACTGTTGCGAGTCAGATTTTGTGAAGGATGAGAATGTGGAGGTGAAGGAAGAGAGTAATTCCATTCCTGTCAGCAGTGGATACCCCTTCTGGGTCTCCGAGCAGAATGGCAACCATGCAATCCCTGCAGTATCACCAGCATCGGCAGACCAAAGAGAGATGACTGCCAGAGAGCAGCAAGTGCCAACACCTTCCTCCTACCAGGCATACAGGTGAGTCCCACCTCCCAGCTGTGTACGTGTAGCGGGCAGAATCTGGGTCCTCCCCATTGTTACTGGAAAGGACTGGCATTTCCCTTTGCAGCCTGACTCCTTATGGGATATTTCCATGAGAGAAACCCAGTGCTTCCTGTTAGAGAGAGGAAGGGGCAGGAGTGACAGTAAGAGGGCATAGGAAGGGACGGATGTCAGTAGGTAGATAAGCAGGAGGGCAGATACAGAGGCAGATAAGCTTAATAAGTGCACTTGTTTCAGAAGACTAGCTGATGTTTAAAACAATGGGGAGGCAGCTGCCCCATGTTGTTGGCTTCCCCCACTTCCCTGGATCATACTTTGAACCACAAACAGTTTTGATTAATTCAAGAATGTTATGCCATGGTAGGTTTTACTCATTTCTCTTCTCTCCATCCTCTGGGCTTAGGTTTCATGACAATGGGGATACACAGCAGGGGCCCACTCGTGACATCCTTTCTTTAAATGAATTCCGGGCCAGATCCCACCGAGTGGATATAGCCACGGTGCCTGAGCAAGATTCCAAACAGCTGTCAGAAGGTTTCACCAACCTGCCTACACTCCCTCCTCCACTACCTACTCCACAGGACTACACTGGGGTGGTCAACATGGCTGTAGACTCTGCTGGGAAACCAGGGGTCCGAGGTCCAATGTATAATCCATATGGCACCGAGCAAGGCCTAGGCCAATGGATGGTACCTTCCCACAGCCAGTACAGGGCAATGAGCTATTCTCCCTTCTCCACAGATTATAATACTCAAGGGGCTTCGGGGCATGCCCATGGGAGCATGGCAGACTGGAGCCAGTACCCTTTGTTCCCCTATGCCTGCTGGTGAAGGGAAGGACTCTTCCCAGTGAAAGAACTCAAAGAACAGTGTAAGGAAAACCACTTCAAAATTTGCTTTGGGATTGTTACCTTGTGGCCCTGTCTACACTAGGCAAAGAGGTATTGCAACAAATCATAGGTTGGGACACATTTAATCTTGCAACATCCATATAACAATTTGTGCTCTCACTCAACAGCCATCCGAGGCATTCTTCAAGCATTGGTTGTACTGGGTGGTTGCAACTCCTGCATAATGCCTTTTGTTCAGGTCTGTCTGAATCAATGTATTCTACAATGCTGTCTCCCAAGGGTGGATGGGAAGCCGCAAGCATTGCAGCTGCACTGGTTCAGCCAACTTCCTAACTCTATCCTACAATGCATTTGTATCTTGTATTTGGAAATTACCCAAAAGCCCCTGCTCCCAAGAGCATACTAGCTAGAGGATATGATTGAAATGTCACAGAATGTACTACAGGTGGACACACCAAAACGTTCAGCCATAAGCATAGTGGTTGTGTGGCTACAGACATCATTGCAAGGACAAGCAAGACAACCAACCTTTCAATGTCCCTACATTGGTTTCTTCACTTAGTGTAGACAACTCTGTTAACTAACCAGTACAGTCACAGTACAGTCACAGTCATGGCCCTTCCCCTAAAAGTATGTAATAGAGAAGATGCAGCAATGCATGCACTCCTGGAGTAGAGTTGGACGAGTTTCACAGGCAGAGAAGAGTTCATTGTACACAAGAGAACAACTGCAAGCATCTATATTTATCCCCATGTGTCTCCGACACATCAGCTCCCTTAGCCCTACTCGAGTCACACCTGGTGCTCCAATGTTTTTTCACTGTCCTTTTTGTTGCTATTTTCTCTTGAGCTGGTGGCATTTGAGAGATGCCATGGGAATTCTTGGAAGGGCCTGTTATTGACAGAAACAGGGCCATAAATAGCAGTGCTAGTAGCTCTGTTACGCTGACCTCTGTCTTTGTGAGGGAAGGTGTTTTTCATTTTAAATCTCAAATGTCCCCCACCTTTGCTTCTCCCGCAGCTCCAGAAAAGTGGCCCAATTCACTTGTAATTATTGTCTTACTCCAGTAATCTGTGAAAAGGTCCTGACCAGGTTTAACCAACCTGGCATTTCTCATCTCACATTTGCTTTTAGAAAAAATGTTCCAAATGTACTAAGCTGCCTGATGTGTTTATTGTTGTGAACAGTCAGTGCCCTGCTGTGGTCTCCAGGCTGTCCAACGATGTCATTGTTCCGAGGCTGCCTTGGAATCCCTTCTATGAATGTACTCAGTGCAGCCAGCAGGAAAGCAGCTACCCCTTCCTCATTCTACGTGGTCCCTTCCTCTGGAAGAGCTATTCCATTACATAGGCAGCTGTAAATAGCACACAGTTTAGGAATGAAGATCCTGGCATTTTACTCTGTTTTTTTATTTTCTTATTTTGTGTGGAGCAGCATCCCAGTGTGCCCCAGTGCAGAACCACAACTGGAAAGGAGTCCCATTTAGGAGAGGTTCTCTGTTTCTCATGTGTTGAAAAACATGATCTTAGACCAGGGGTCCCCAAACTATGGCCCACAGGCAGCATCCGGCCCACCGACATATTTTGACCAGCCCATTCCCCGCTCCCAGCCCTGCCTCTCTCCCACATGGGCCTACTGGCACCCTGGCTGGAGCCGTGCCACTCCCAGCCCCACGTAGGGCTGCATGGCGGCCACTCCCCCCTCCCGGCCCTGCCCCTTCCCCTCCCACGTGATGTGGGCCCAGCCCCTCTGGCCCACGGTAAGAGGAAGGCTGAGGAATGTGGCCCTTGCAGCTGAAAGTTGGGGGACCCCTTTCCTAGACTAACTGACATTATTTAAGAGGATTTTTTTGGTAACACTTTAAATAAACTACAGTTTGGTGTGCATCGGTCAGTGGGGAGTTGGGATGTGTCATTTGGAGTGGGTACTGGATGTCACAAAGTTGAGTGAGCGGAGGGGGGAGAGGGGGGTTGAGAGTGAGAGTGGACCAGCAGTGTTAGTTGTGAGTGGGTGTCTGTGTCAGAGGTTTGTATGTTTCCTTTAAGGTGTGGCTATGATGGTGTAAGTGTGTCACTGTCGGTGTGTGTGGGAGTCAACACCATGTGTCTGTAATGTGGGAGTGTCACGTGTTTGTTGTGCATTAAAATTACTTTAAAAAAGTAATTATTGCAAATTACTGATAACTTACTCCATTAAACTCTCAGTTTCCAGGACTAATGATTTTCTTATATAATTAGTGCATTGCTGATTGTCTTTGCATTGTAAGTGTGAATTGCACAGAGAGGTTGAATGCCTCCTCTGAGCTCCACAGAGTGGATATGAGATAAGCAGCAGCAGAAACTTTGTTGCAGCCACATACATACTGCTCCTTTAGATTCTTCTCTGCCCCAAATAGGGATTGGTGCAACACACACACGCTGGGGCAAGTGGATCACTAACAAAGGGGTATGGTCGGGACAAAAAAAGTGCCTTGGTTTTGTTTTTATCCTTTATTGTCCCTGTTTCACACCATCCTAGCACCAGCTTAGATGAAGACTGGGTGAGATGCAAAAGACCATCCTGATTGGGATGGAATAACTGATGTGAAGCAACTTCAAGCAATTAATTTGCCTCCATTTTTTGAAACTTCAGATTTCTTGGGTGATCAAAATGGCTGTAGCTTTCCTTTGAATATCATAAGGAACGTACATCAATTTACATCAGAATGTAAATTGTGGAAGATTTCCCTGTTGATCTTTCTCCCTGGAGTCTCTGGTCATATGGCTACTGTGCTGACACACACACACACACACTCACACACACCCCAAGACTGGACTCACAAGATGGCCTAGAAAAGTAACAGAAAAGAAATCTACATGCCTTTACTGTCCTAGATGGCTAAGTTCATTTTTGTCTCAGTCCCCACTTCTGTGAAGATGTTTCTCTGCATCACAGGTGTGCTGTTAGAATTACTTGAATGTTTATAAAGTGCTTTGAAGAGAAAACTATGAATGTGAGTCAGAGCACTTCACAAAGAGAACTTGGTAGCCCTGTTGCAAAGAAAAGGATTCCTGGGGATCTTTAGAAATAGAGACTGTGGTGGTTGTTCCTCAAGTTGTCAAAAATAGTTCTGTGAGGGTTGACACCTGTGAGTAGCCTATTGATACAGCTGGTTAGTCAGACGTAGCTAACAGAACCTCCAGCCTCCGGAATATAGAATAAGGAAATCCAGCTTCATGCAGAGGAAGAGTCCTTTATTCCTCAGCTATCTGCTGTGTAACATGTCTATGGAGTTCTCTTCAGTGAATCGTTCTGGTCTTGCTCAGAGCATTACATTGATTTTCCTTTCTTGTTGCTCTCTGTGGTGAGAGACTTTACTTTGTTGTAATTTTATTAAGCTTTAGTACCCCAGATGTGTACTCTAGAATCCATTCTCTGACCTCTCCTTAGAGCTTTCACTGCCTTGCTTCTGTTTGGCTTTGGCATTTTGAAAATCTATACGACCTCATCTGAACCACTGATGCTGCTTCCTCTGCTTGTGTGTTTTACGTGTTGTGATAAAGTTTTTTTGAAACCCTTAATAAAAAGGAAACGAGACGCATGGAAAGCACTCATTGCCAGCAGCAAAGTAAAATCGTGTGTTCGTTGTGTGTCCAGTTTCAAACACACAATTGGTTCCAGTTTAGTGGTGGTACCTAGTGACAGACGTTGTGACGTGTTCTTGAACAAAGCTTTCAACATTGTCCCTATTATCTCCATGATCCCCGGCTCAGCATACCGGGTTATGACTCAGAATCTCCTGCACTAATTCCTTGAAGAATACCCTGGCTGCTTTAAGTTTTCTACTTGTTCGCTGTAAGACGCTGGTGTGCGGCGAGGGCGCGTGGCTGGGGCATGGGGTTTGTGTGCATTTTTCAAGGTGGCAATAAACCCATGTGGATTTTGGTTTGCACGGCTGGTTTTTGAACTCCCCGGAGGCAGTGCAGCTTCGCCTGTCCTACACCAGCTGGAGCTTGGCCGCTGGACTCCACCGATCCCAGCCTCGGTGCAGCCTGCGCTGCACGTGGAGCTAGAGCCGCGACTCCCAGCCCGGGTAGGCGGTGGGGGCCAACGCCAGTCAGGGCGCTGCACCAGCGTGGGCTGGGTGCCTGGGTCCGTGCCCACAGGGCGGGGCGCTGCACGCGGGGACAGGCGAGTCTAAGGGCCGGGCTCCGCCAGAGCCAGCTGGGAACCGACCCCCCCCCCCCACGCAGCGCCGGCTCCACACTCGGCGCGCAGCCAGGCCCTGCCCCTCCGCCAGGGGCTTGTTTCCCCGGTTTGCCAGCCCCCAGCCATGGAGACACTTGACGCCCGCTGAGCTCTGAGCGCGCGGGAAAGGTAGGTAACCGGCCAATAAAACCCGAGCTAGACGGATTACATCATCAGAACAAAACCTGATTGGCTGGTCGAAGCCGAGGCCAAGAGAAGTTCTAGCAGCTTCTGGAAGTCGGTGTTAGTAACCAGCCGGCCCGCGCGGGCAGGTGGTTGTGGGACGCGAGTGGCGGGTCGCGTGAGGTGCCTCGTGACGGGGGGAGTAGTTCAAGGCGCCCCCCCCCCGCTGTGGTGCGGGCCGGGTGCCTCGTGACGGGGCGGGGGGAGTAGTTCAAGGCGCCCCCCCCGCTGTGGTGCGGGCCGGGCCGGGCCGGGCCGGGCGCGAGTAGAGCAGGCGGGGCGCGCTCCGCGGAAGCCCGCAGCCGGATCCCAGCGGGTGAGTCGTGGGGCCCCTTGGCCGCGGGAGGAGCCGCGTTTCCGTTGGCTCGCGCGTCCCTGCGGTGTAACCGCTTGGCTGGGCTGAGGCTCCGGGCCGGCCGCGAGCTGGACCAGGCGGGGGAGGGGGCCTGTCACGCGCGGGAGCCTGGCACGCGGCGCGGCCAACGGTCACCGGTCACGTGCTGGAAACGCTCCTCCAGGCGGCGCGTGGCGCTCTCCGGGCTCGAGGAGCCGGTTTTACCGCTCGGCTGTAGAGCCCGTAACCGCCCTGGGGCGGCGGGGGCCCGGCCGAGGAGCCGCCTGTGCGGGTGATGGTCCCCCCCGGCCCCAGCTGGCCGGGGCCAAGTGCGCTTCTCCGAAACGCCCCGCCCGCGGGTTACTCACGGCGTGGATTGGGCCTCGCCACCTGCGCTGGGGGAGGGTCGGGGCCTCACTGATGGTCTCGTAAAGGCCCACGGTGGAAACGGGAGAGGGGGGGCTCCGCAGTGAGGCGGGTAAGGCAGCCCCTTGGAGACGGAGAGGCGGGGAATGGGGGGGCAGGGCTTCCCCCCAGAGGACTCTCAGGCGGCGGCCCCACCTGTTAGATTTCCCTCTTCTGCCCTGCGCATTCCTCTCCCTGAAAGCCCTGACCCGTGTGCGTGAGACACAGCAGCATGAAGGTGTATGTATACACGCAGCCCGCGGAAGTGTGCTTTTTGGTAGTCTCTTCCTGCAAATGTAGCTTATTTTTAACGTTTGTTCTGCAGCAAGCTGTGCCACACGCCACCACTCTTTCTACCTCCCTGTCCTTTTAAATCTGGGGTTCTTAAGGTCAGGACGGCTCTGGGGAGCGGGAAGTGCTTTGAGGTTCTTGGAACATTTCCCTTGCAAACCGGATTCTCCTTTGAATTTGCAGGTACTACACCTCTTTTCAGTGAAAATTTCATCCTTATGTTAATATACAGAGATGAGATGGAGTTTGAATATCAGTTATAGGTGTGATGGCCACAGACACTGCCTTTGTGGAACCCAGTGTATGGTAGCCTGCAAAAAGTAAAGCAGATTACTGGAAAGAGAGAAGTTTTTATCCTGAGCTTAGAACTCTTAAGAAGTAATTATTACTCAAAGTAAATACAAAAACAGTGTCAAGAATTGAAGTTTGGTAACAACTTTAAACTTTAAGGGAATGAGTTCTGATAACTTACTTCAATATTAAAATTCTGGCTGGTGTGAGCAGTCACTCTGGATGGTGCTGAAGATGTTATTACTTGTAAAATGTTATTTGTTCCTCTAACTTTATTTTGTGTTACTCATTCAAGGCCTGGTACAGTTGTAACTGTGTTTTATGGTTCAAAGTGGGGCTGTTACACAGCCTCTTACACTTCTGTAGTGAGCTGTGTTTTTCTTTTAGTTTACAGGTGTATTAATAAAATATGCCTGCCCAGACGGTGCCCCTTCTTGGGGAGTGTAACAGATGTATTTAATTTCTATCTTCTATGGTTTGTGGGGGCGCACTGAGACTTTTATGGCTGCTCCTCCACTCTTTACTAAAATCTTAGAAGGGCAGGAAGAGTTTTTTGTCTCCATAAGGGGAATTGCAACTTGTGGTGCAGTGTAAGTGTCTCGGGCATGAAGGAAATATTGCTTTACCTAGGTGTCTTCACCGTAAGTTAACTATAGAACCATACACCCAAAAACCTCAGCAGCAGGAGCTCTTCACCTTAAAAACAGAAACCAGCCAACCAACGGTGAAGTCAAAGCCTGAACAATATGCTTGGCCTATGGGCACCAGCCCTTGGGCCTCGGCAGAGAGGCCTTGCCACACGCTCCGAAGGTCATGGATTTGGGTGGGTTTGGGCTTTTCAAACTCTTTTCTGTACTGATGCTGAGTTTTTAATAGTTTGCAATAAGAAGACACTGGAAAAATGACCTAGCTATGGTGGGAGGGTGTGTAGGCACAGCTGAAGAGTCAGGCCTGCTTTACATTATGCCAGTGGGCATTGATTTGTTCCTGGTTGTGATTCTCTCTGTTCTCCTGGCTGGCCAAACAGCCTTTCACTTGCACCTGTTCACAGAACCTACGCACTCCATACCAACACCCCCTGTCTTTTGCTGTTGGCTTTATGTATTACACTAGCCTCCAGAATGTTTGATTTGAGGTCTCATAATGTAGTAAAGTTCTAGCTGGAGCAATTCCAGGATCACCACTTGCTCACGAGAGTGGCAACAAACTCACCGAGGATGAAAGAATCTTCCCATAACTGACAGAGCCTTGAATGCTTATTAGGTAAATGTAAACAGGCCCAGTCATGCAAGGCAGCCCGCTGCTCCTGGTTCTCAAGGCTTGTGATGGCTGCTCTAATATAAAGGACATCTGAAGAGTGGTTGTTAAACAGGGACACAAGTAAAAATTCCCCTTTTTTTGTGGTAAGGGCCTGAGGATTTTATTGAAACTGGACTGGCGAAAGCAAATAAAAACACAAGTTGCCATATAACTATCAAGGATACTAGACTATATCAGGAGTCCTAGACAAAACCTACAACTCAAGCCAGATGCATGGAGCTATACTCTTCTGCCCTTCTATCTCCTCTTCCCTAGAGGATCTTGCTTTACAGACATAAACAAATTAAGCTGCACAACCTCTCACCCCAGTGTGATGAGATGGTATCTACGTTGCTGGGCACAATAGAAATCCATAGATAGATAAGCCCCATTCTGTAGTTGTGGAAACAGAAGCACATAGAGGTTAAATGACTTGGCCAAAGTCTGTGACAGAGCTGGGAATGGACTGGAGTGTCTTGACTCCCAGTCTACTACTTAAGGCCCTAAACAATATTCCCTTTAATTGCTGACTTTAGGCAAATACTGCTGTTCAGAATTCAGTGGAAGTGTGTTGTGTGGATGCTACTACATTTTGCTGCTGCTGCTATTTCTTGTTGACTGTTAGGCTGAGGCCAACTGGTAGCCAAGGACGTATGTGCAATTGAGTTTCTGAACTCCCCCTTAGTCCTGTCAGTGTGTCCGTTAATAGTCCCCCATCCTATTTCCATCCTGAGGGACTAATCTCCCTGCACTTAAACAAATGTGCTTGGTATTTAAAAGGAGACTATCGATTTGTGCGTATCCCTGAAAGCCTCTCAGGATCCTGTTTCCTTTGATGTGCAAAAGCATCAGTCTGTCTCTCTGCTTTTCTAATGGTCTCCTTCTCCTGGGGAAAATCTGCTCCATTTGCATCTTCCATCCAGCAGGGAATCGTCTCAAGAAAAGCCCCCTTCCTGACCTCAGCATGTCCAGCACAGTGCTCTGAATGGTCTCCTGGCGAGAAGCGTTTCCTGCCACTTGTGGATAGGGCCTTGAGCCAAAGTGGTGTGAAGCTTCGATCCAGACCAAGGCTTAGAGCCCACTTTGCAGCTCAGCAGTATTTAGAGCAGAAGTTCAGGCAGCCTAGTAAGATGAAATTTGGGCCTGTCTCTAATGTCCACATTTATTAAAAGAGAATTAATCAGGCCCTTGCTTCCTGCCACCATGGTGCTTCCTAGAATTTCAGCCAAAAGCCTAACTGGGACTGGCCAGTGCCCTTGGGATTAAAGGGAAATAACATGAGACCTGGTCTTCAGGCAGTCCCACCACCATCTAGGAACTGAAATACCACAAGGAGACCAGGTCCTACAGTATTTCACTTAATAAATAGCTTCTTGAGGGACTGGCTTTAAAAAAGCTGGTGAAATATTGCTAACATGAACATCAGAGCCTATGTATACCTCTGCCTTCCTGTATCTGGAGCCTGCTGACTGGGGCACCTGCGTCAGATCATTGGGTTTCCAGATTCAAATAGGTCCATATGTGTGATGTTGAGGCCCCTTGGTGTCAGACTGTAAACCAGCTCCCATCTAGCTTTAATAATGAGTAGCTCTTCAGTGGTAGTTAAACCAAATGTTTAATGCTTCAATACTAAAAGTTGTTCTTCTGAAGCAGATTTAACAAGCAGTTCTGGATGAATACTGGTTCATAGTGTCTGACAATCGAGGCCCCAGGGGCATTAGCAATGTCACTTTTCAGCCAGATGGCCAGGAACAAGAAGCGCTGGGGATTAAGACTGAATGTCAAATACAAATGTGAATGTATATTGTCCAAGCCATCAGCAGAGCAAAGGAGTAACATGCTTTCATCACAGGAGCTTGCACCTTGGTGAGGTTCCAGTTGTGGCTTGAGCAGGTTACCAAGCAATGCAGAATGTTGAAATGTCGTGGATCCCCTGTCCTCCGGGATAGCGCAATGCCCTGTGACAGAGCCTGGCTGAAATTACCCCAGAACTTCAATACCTTGTCTACACTAGGGGTTTTTACCCCAAAACTGTTCACCTGGGTAACCACTGACTGCTGATTTGGGAGATGTAAGCTGTGGTTTGGGGGGGGGGAACTCTCTCTCTCTCTCTCTCTCTCTCTCTCTCTCTCTCTCATATATAATACATTACTGTGTTAAAAATAAACTATAAAATAAACTACTAAAAAGAAATTTGACAAGGTAAGGAAACCTGTGCTTGTTTTATTTAAATTAAGATGGTTTAAAAGCAGCATTTTTCTTCCACATAGTAAAGTTTCAAAGCAGTGATAAGTTGATGTTCATTTGTAACCTTTTGAAAGAATCGTAACATTTTATTCAGAGGACACATGTTTCAGAATTATGAACAACCTCTGTTCCCAAGGTTTTTGGAACTCAGGTTCTATTTTACTTTGTGGTAAAAATACCTGGAGTCCCCCCAGAGCCTTGTCTACACTGTGGCTCGGACCATGGTTTCTGCTGTCAGAAATTTCAATGATTGTTCACACACATGCACATAAACTGGCTTAGAAAGGCAGTTACAAGCATGCCCCAAAAGCTGTGTGTCAGGCAGCAGTGTTGCTTTTGTCGTGTCCAATATTTGGAAACATGTTATCTTCCTGAGGGGAGGGATGATAACGCTTTGTACTTCTACAGCACAGCTCATCTGGGGACCTGTAATTGCTTTCCAAACATTAGTGAAGGCTCTGCATCTTGATATGGCAGGTAAATATTACCATGTCCCATTTTATAGGTGACAAAACGGGAGCATGGAGAGATTTATAGGGGATGGGTCATGGACAAAAATAGATGTGTGAACCTCTTCAGCTGCTTTTTTTCTGTAAAGATAAAAGCTTTTCAAGCCTTTATAAAGAGATTTTCTTCTTTTGTTTTACCTTGGAAGTATTAAGAATATAAAGTCTTGTCTGTCTTGTTTTTGCTAGAGGATTCCTTTTAGTTCCTGTAGGAACTTTCAGCTCTTAATTGTAGAAAGTGTTGGCCTTTAATAAAGAGACCTTTTCTGTCCTCTGTTTTGTTAGACATTGGCGCTATAGATGTTAATAAAAGGGAAGAGTGAGTTTTAAACAGTCTAACTAAAAATCTATTCCCCTCTCAGTTGTTTAGGTTTCATTTCCTTAGTACTTGTGATGTTGTAATTGTGCTAGTTCTTCAGTCATTCATAGTTTTCCAGAAAAAACAGGGTAGACAAGAGTGGAATATCTAATGTGTAAAAACCAAGCAGTAAAGGGTAATCTTTAATAGGCTGCTTTTATTCATCAGGAAGAAGCAGGGAAGTGCACAAACCCTTTTTCTTGTCACCTTGACTGCCTACGGTTACACCATACATTAGTAACAGACAGCAGTGGGTCTGAGTCTTAATTTCTCACGGGTGTAACTTGGGAGTAATTGATTTGAAGTCAGTAGGGTTACAGTTATGAAAAGAGAATCCATCCCTAGTCTCTGTAAGGTATTACCCAATAGCTGAACACCCGAATTATAACTGATACCTTACCTCCAGCTTCCCAAACAAACACAATGCTGTCAGTTTGTAGGGAAGTCTCTTACAAAACTGAGTGGGGTTTACCATGATAATGTCAGGAATGGCCCTTTTTGTAATCACAATGGGCAGGACAGGCCGCCCAGCTTTCAATTGCAAATGAAGCAAATGGCAAAGTGTTTACAAAGAAGGCTTTGTCCATGTCTGACATGTTGCTGCTGCAGTTCTTTGGCTGGGCTCAATGGATCTTTCTACCCATAGCCACTGTTGGCAACCCATGACTCTTGCGTCCACTCTAGAAAGTGCCAAAAATGGCTTAGCTGCTTCCGAAACGGGGATGAACTCTCATAGACTCATAGGTCAGAAGGGACCAATATGATAATCTAGTCTGACCTCCCGCACAAGGCAGGCCACAAAACCCTACCCAT
>ML675638.1:603677-710302 GCA_007922155.1 Mesoclemmys tuberculata
CCTTGCTGGAAATACCTCGTCTGATGCATCCTAAAACCGCATTTGGGTCGGAGAAAGTGCAGTTGAGCCAGGTCGCACATACTCTGTAATGGGGCTCTGAATAGTTATTATTCTGCTTACAGCAGCGGTTCTCTGCAGAGGTTGAGGGAGAGTCATTGGGCTCTGCTCCTGATAATGGCTATCTGCAGTAGGCTATCTTCCAGGTGCAGATGAACCCAATGTGTATAAAGATTGCAGTCTGCACTGCTCTCTGCCCACTGGAGTGGAAGTTCATGGAGACATTGGGCTTCAGATCAAAGAGTGTTTGGCAAATAGAGTAAGAACAAAAAACTGTGATGGTCAGGATTCTAAGGCAATGTCTACACTACCACTTCTGTTGGTATAACTTGTCACCCACGGAGGTGGAAAAAACACACCTCTGAGTGACATAAGTTACACTGACAGAAGCGCTGGTCTGGACAGCGCTATGTTGGCAGAAGAGCTTCTCATGGAGGTGGTTTTATTATGGTGACGTGAGAGCTCATCTTACAGCAGTGCAGCTGCATCAGTACAGCTGTGACCCTGTAAGCTCTGTAGTGTAGACATGGCCTAAGATGGCTTCCAAATCATATGGAGTAGCACCAGGGCTGGCTTTGTGAGTTGTGGGGCTGCCAGCCATGGAAGTAGAGACAAGACCCAAGACAAAGGATCCCAATGCTCCAGAACTTTGTGCAAGCTCAAAAATGTAAGGCTTGGGCCCATTTCTAGCCAGAAAGGAGGGGAACCAGCAGAGTTATTTCCCTCCTTTGGTCCCATTTCCAGAAGAGGAATTTGGGCCCCCCTGAGAGTCACTGAGTCAAGTCTAATAACTGGGCATTAAGCACTTGACAGTGTCCCGTTAGTGGCCTGCCCTATTAATCTTATGGTGAGGGCAGGGAAAGTGATATAGTAATGATACAATTCATGTCCTTTTACAATCACAATGAAAGTTTACCCACAGAGTGGAGAGGAGAGTCTTGCATGGAGGAAGTGTCATCTAGTGGTTAAAGAGCATGGTGCTGGGAACCAGGGATTCCTGTTCCATCTCAGCCACTGACTCTCTCGTGGTGATGCTGAATGCTTGACTCAGTGGAGTGATGTGCAGCTTTATTGTTTACAATTTGTACAGTCCTTTGTGGAGGGCTCTGTGGAAGTGTGCATTATTAATAATAAATGGGAGCTTTGCACATGGAGAAGATTGTGAACCAGTTACTTCTGGCTGTTCACAATTTGTGACTAACACGGCCCCAGATGCCGATCTTTGCATGTGGATTGTTTTCCAGCCCCAGTATCAATAACAGCCAGTTCTTTTTAGGAAACGTTGAGCTGAGGAATAAACATTCTTACCTGCTCCTCATAAGGTGCAGGGAAAAGGCTCCAAGTGATTGATTGCAGTGATGTATTGCCACCTAGTGGCCATATGGCCACATACATCTGGAATCTCTAGAGATTTAAAGGAAAACTCCATTGTCTCCATAATTAAGGTTACAACCTTAGTTGTAAGTCATGCTGTAAAGTCATGCTTGTGACTTTTTTCTTTCCTTTAAATTTTCTCCAAGCAAACTTCCTTAGGCCAAAAAATTCTAATGTAGAGCCTCAGGGCAGTGTTGATTCCCTCCCTCCCCCGCCACCCCCCATGATTGAAATAAGCTGGCCTAGTCATTTTTGTTATAAAGCCATGAAAACAGGTTTCCTGCATTATCACAGGGTGTTGCTGGTCACTCAAGCTTTAAAATGGTTTGTTTTATAAGTTTAGTCTTGTTCAGACATTACCAAGCATGTGTGCCTTTTTATAAGTTTGAACAAAGCTGTCTCAGGTTTGAAAAAAGATTGAGTGCATCAGACTGAACAGAGAAATTAATTACTCTAAAGAGATTTATTCTTCTGCCTACTGATACAAACTGAGTGGAAGATTTGGCTTTCTAATAAAATAAAATACTGGAAAGCAGAGCGATTCAAGATTGCATTATTGGGATATTCATTTAGTTATTAAACCAACTGTTACATTAATCAAACCATTTTTAAAAAATAGTACTTATCTGTGAACAGCTTTAAAACTCTGATTTTTAATGGAAAAGTTGATTTTTTTCAGTCAGACGCTGTATCGGTCTGTGCCGCAGAAATATTCAGTGCTGACTTTAGTGAGCCACTAGTCCTATTCTTGGAATGAAGATACTGATACAATTACATGGGTTTCTGAAATCTGTTTAGATTGATAATAGAAATTTACTATGTTGTTGCTGTTTTTCTGCCATGAATTAGTAAAGACTTATTAGCTATTCTGTTCAGGTTCGTATCCCTCACCTATTGCTGTGGATTCTGAGAATGTAAGTAAGCTCATTAGAGCTTTCCTTGGAAGGAATGCTGCTGTTAAGTACATAGTAAAGTTCCTGGACACCAAAATGGGTGGCAGCATTGTCTAAAGAACTGAGCACATGATTGGGCATTAGGAGTTTTGAAGTCTGATCCTGGCACTGTCACCGACTTGCTTTATGACCTTGGGAATGTGAGTTTCCTGTTGATGCCTCAAATGCCTTAGCTGTAAATGGGGATAATACCTTCCTTAGGAGGGATTTGAGAGTTAATGCTTGTATAGGGTTTTGAAGATGTAAAGCACTATATGTTTCTGTTAAGAACTTTATTAGCTCAACCACTTTTGAGAAACAGTAGATCCTCTGACAGCTGCCTACCAATTTCAGGGTAGGAGGCATGAATCACATGGATTTCCCTGTATATCATATAGCTGAACATGTTCATGTTTCTGTTGTTCAGCTGTCTTTTAAATAAATGTCCTGAGAGAAAGTGGCTTAGGTAATATCTTTTATTGGGCCAGCTTCTGTTAGTGTAAGAGACAAGCTTTCGAGCCACAGTTTTTGTTTGTTTGTTTGTTTTTTGTTTTTGTTTTTTTTCAGGTCTCTTGCCATGTAAGTGGCAAAATGAGAACCTGAGTTAAGGTCTCCAAGTTGTAATAACTGGGCCTTGTGAGCTTTCCAGGGAGGAACCCTGTGCTGTGTCATGTCCAGTAAAATAGGTAATCTTCCACAGTCACTCTGTGTATGCACAGTATGTTGTGACTCAGGTTTGGTCTGGTCTACACTATAGAGTTAGGTTGACACCAGGCAGCTGATGTCAACCCAACTCCATAAGCGTCTACACTACAATGTAGCTCCTTCCAATGTAAATTGCCCATTACACTGACTTAAACTCCACCTCCACAAATGGCATAACGCCTAGCTCAGTGTAGTTATGGAACGCAGTGTCCGTGTAGACAGTTACTTACTTTACCTGTTGGTCGTGAGCCTCATGCAGGGCTCACAGCTGTCAGTGTCCTCCAGTGCCCCACAGGTAAGTCAGTGAAAGTGGTCATGGTGAGGATGCGCACTGCCAATAGAAGCATAGTGTGGATGTGAAACACTGCTTTAATTATTTAATTCAAGTTGACTTAATTTTGTGGTGTAGACAGGTCCAGTCCCATAAAAAGTTCAGGGCTTCCACAGGTGGGTTTGAGGCCCATGTTTCTGATGGTTTAGTGTTTTGTTAATTTTAGATTTTATCCTGGGAAGTACTGAGCACTCACTATTCCCTTTGAAGTCAGAGGAGTCAGAGTGCACAGGTCCTTGCAGGATTCAGACTTTTATTACATTAAGAGGAATTATTCAGGTGAATTTCAGTTCCTGTTTTATTTATATTAGGATGGGTGCTCAGTAGGTACAGTACTGTGTTCGAACACTAGCATTTATTGCAGACTTGTGGCTAGATAGAACCTTGTTTTTCATTAGATAATTTACTGTAGTAAAAGGGGAAGTTCTCTTCAATGACAGGGAATTAAAGATGTTCAGGGGAAGAGAGAGTACCTAAACAAACAAGAGCCTTCTAGATTACATTAGAATTGTAGGACTGGAACCAAACAGCTTTGTCCTGTGAGTGAACACATGAGGAAAAAGCTGGGACTCAATAACTGTAGAACTCAGGAGACACACATAACTCCTTTATTGGCTATAAGTGATCTGTCGTCTTGAATAATAGCAAAAAAATGTACAAGTCAGACTTCCTTATTTTATTACAATATCTAGTTAACAGTAACACCACTCTCTAGAGGAATATTTGTGGGATTGTCATATCTCTGGTTATCAAAGTCCCTCTGCCTTTGGTGTTGCTGATTTACAAAGAAGGGAGCATGGTGTGCTGTATTGAACAGGGAGTGCTAGTTCTAAACCTGCTTCTGTCCCTGACACACTAATAGTAACTATTCCTTAGAGCCAAATTTTTAAAGTGTGTGCTCCCTCTCTGCTCCCCCCCACCTTATTTATGCATAGATCCTGGTTTTCGCAGATATATCTTTGCACCAATCAGGGCTGCTACATGGACACTGGAGTGATCTAGGTCTGCATGAGAGGTGGTTTTGTATATCCCTGAATGCATAGTTCAGTGTTCACACTTGTGAAAATCAGTCCTATATAATCTTTCTGTCTCAACCTCCCCATTTGAGAAGTGCATGGATGATTGTTACTGACTGTCTAATTCACTCACAAACACCCCTACAATGGTGGTAATGTGCTGTGATGCTGCTATTCTGAAGTGTTGTTATAGCACCACCCAAGGCATGCCAGAAATCACAGTGCAGGTACACTGTGCTGTGCCTTAGTACTGAATTACTAGACCAAATGCAAGATTAGAAGTGGAGGATTTTTCAGAGCAGAGGAACTGACTTTCAGTTGTCCTTTCTACACGCTATACAGGATGCTCAGTGGCAGATGAGGTTCAAGCCAGGAATTTGTTCCCTAAGGACACCCCAAATATAGCTGTGTTTCTCATTGAGAGGTGCTTTAATTGTTAGGTTAATAACTTGTGCTGAGCAGGTTCTGGTTACATCATGTTCCTGTTCTATATGGAACAGAGTAAGCAGATGCTAAGAAGCATCTGAGCAAATGGCTGTAATGGGTTGCACCAGTGCGTTCATGCACACACAGGCTAGATAGGCTAATCTTATTTTAGCTTCCCAGTGCCCTATTGAAAGGTGGAAGACCAGCTTTTAATTAGTTACCAGCTACCTGACTTGTGCAGCTGGTCTGAATATGAACCATGGTGTAAAGTAAAGTTGGGCCTGAGTTGTAATGGTTCGATCTGAATTTCATAAAAAGTTTGGAGCTGTTCATGTCCAGGGTTTTGGTTTGTGCCTGTGGCAACCAGATTGGGAGTCTGTTACCAAATTAAGCTAAATTGATTTAAGCCAGGTGTAAATCGATGTGTCCACATGAGGCATTTGCACCAATTTTAACTAAATCAGTTTAAAATCACACCTTTATTAATCAAGGGCAGTTTTCTGCTGTAGGTAAGCCCTAATGTTCAGGTGCAAGCTAAACTGATATGAACCAGGTTTAAACTGCTCTCTGTAGGGATTGCATCAGTGTAACGAAACTGGTTTAAATTAAACTGGTGCAACTTTGTGTGTAGATAAGCACTGAATTTGGCTATAAAACCAGCTGGGTTTCTATTCTGCTTATCCTTGGTTTATTTGCTCTTTATTTCCTGCCTTCTGCCAAATAAACATTGCTTTTATTGGACATAGATGTGATGATGGTTGAGAAGAGGTAGCTGCTGCAGGCTGCATCTGAGGCAAAAACTCTGAATCTGCAGGCTGTCAGTGCAAGAGCAGAGCAATAGGCCAGTGTTTCTCTTGCCATTCCTTCTCCAAACAGGAAGTTGTCTTGGGTCAACATGTGCATAGAGAGAGCCAGACAAATGGGCGGTGACGGGGTAACCAAGTCCTGTTATGAGGCTAGTGGAAGGTGTATATTTCTTAGGGTCCTTTCTAGAGCAGGCAGGCCAGTAGCTTGCTGCTGCAGACAAGTTCTGGTCCCTTGCACCTGGTCTCAGCATAGTTTTGCTCACTCCCATTCAAGCTTCCAACTCAGATACTGTTACTGATTCTCCTGGAAGAGCTTTGAGTATAGATAAATACTTTCACCCTAATAATAGTATCAGTCAGAATAACTAAGTCCTGGCACAGCTTGTAGATGGTACGTTTCTAGGATATTTCTAGGATGCTGACTTGGGAGAACCTGGGCCTTGTGGCTTCACCAGAGAAGGCAAATGTCTTCACTTGCCCACCAAGAACTCTGCAGGCTGTTCCCAGCCTTGTCAAGCTAATTTTGTTTTTAGTTTTGCAATGCCAGTGACTTCTGCCATAACCATGTTCCAAAAAAATTCTGTTCTTAAACTGACTGGTGTTCCCAGCTGCCATGTTTTAATGAAATATTTATAATTTATAAGACCTGCTGGGGACAGAATCAGGGTGATTTTTTTTCAGTGTAATTACAAGGGAGGGATTCAGCAGAGCCATTTATCAAAACGTTTTCAGGATCAGGAAAATAAAAGATGTCTGATAGAAATGCTGGAGAAATAGGCAGCCTATGTGGATTTATGTGCGTGTGGATTAGCTGACATACAGTTAACAGTTTTCAGAGCAGCAGTAGTGCAGTGCAGGAAACATCTTTTCATGTGGCACTGATATCGAGCAATAGTTCTGGAGTAAAGGACATTTCTTTATCTATGAGCAAATAAAGAAAACAAAGTATAAAGCATAGCTGTGAAGGCCTGGATAACTTAGGGGAGTGGTAATCATGAGATGTAAAGTTTTTCTAGTTACTAGCTCAATCATGTTTGTGGAAAATGAGTTGGTTGCTCCATCCAAGGGACTGCCATCCATGTCACTAACACAGTTGGCATTAATTGTTATCTTTACTGGTGAAGAGATTGAGATTTAAACAGGATGGGGGATATTGTGAAAAATCAAGGTGGGTAGATGAGAGAAATCTTGCATTCAGGACAGGGCTGAAGTATATTGACAAGCAAGATGAGGCATCTCATGCTTCCATTACCCATGTATGTTCTATGTATTAATGGTGGTGGTCAGTCCAGCACCTTTTGCATGTTTTAACTTATGCCATGATTTTGTTACCCCTGTAGAACAGGAGGGAAAAGTCTTGCTACATTATTTCTGAAAGAATGGATTGATAGACTTTAAGGCCAGAAAGGACCATTATGAACTTTTAGTCTGTACTTCTGCATAGAACAGACCATAAAATTCTGCCCGACAGTTCCTACATCAAGCCCATAACCTTTGTTGAAGCTATATAACACATCTTTTAGAAGGACATCAAGTCTAGATTCAAGTGATGGAGAGCCCACCACATCCCTTGGCTAATCATTCCAGTGGTTGATTACCCTCAGAGGTGAAAATATGCACCTTATTTATAGTCTGAACCTATCTATATTCCGATTTCAAATACTGGATTTTGTTATGTCTTCGTTAGCACAGGGCTCTTTAATCTAGCAATCAAAAATCTTTTCCCTACATGGGTATTTATAGACTATTATCAGGTCACCTCTTAACCTTCTCTTGGCCAAACTAAGTAGATTGAGCAGTTGTTTTTTTAAGTCTGTGACTGTAAGGTATGATTTCCAGACCTCTAATCAGATAGCTCTTTTCTGAACCTTTTTGTCAACATCCTTGTTACAGGGTCCAGTTCTCTCACTTTATCATAAGTGGTCTCACTAATGGAGTAATTGTGGTGGTAATACCGCCATCCTGCTCCTACTTGATATTCCCCTTCTTACACATTCAAGGATTGTTTGCTCTTTTTGCTATTGCAAACCACTAGAAGCTCACATTGCATTGGTTATCTAGTGAAGTCCCTTTCAAAATTATTGCTGTCCAGCATACTTTCCCCAGTCCTCTAAGTGTGACTCACATTCTTTTTTATAAACATGCATTTGACTGTATTAAAACATTTTGTTCTGGTAAGCCCACTTTCCCTATCACTGTAGAACTGGCCTGTTTTATTTATCACTCTGCCAATATTTGTGTTGCCTGCAAACCTTACCAGCAATAATTTTAACTTGGTTTTGAAGCTGTCTTACCTTAAATAGGCACAAGAGAGATATTTTGTTTCTGTAGAATACCGGTAAGCATGTACTTGTAAACGCATGGACTTGGACTGATCCAGACCCTTTAGGGCTGAGTGAGGTGGAGTTTCTCCTTCTAGTCTGAATGAGGATAAGTGGAATGCAAGCAGTTCCTCAGTATCAGCCAGCGTTGTCTCCATTCACCTCTCTGGAAATGTTTTCTTTCACAATGGACTTAAGGTAGGACCCAATCTTATTCCAGTTGAAGTCAAGGACAAAACTCCTGTTGATTTCAGTGTGAACAGGTTTGAGCCTGTAATCCATTTCTGAATGAGTGTCTGAGAAAAAGGTGCTTGACTTGGGCCATTGAGGTCCAGGCTTTGAGTAGCTCAGTCTGCCCTTGGCTATAAGGAGCATTGACATTATTTGTCACAAGAATATTATGCTGAACTGTAGCTTTAATTACTTGTTTTCTTATAACCAGGAGGTAGATGTAGCCTCCTGATTCAATGGTTGAACTATACTAAAATCCCTTTGGACGTGATTTTGAGTTGTAATCAAGGGGGGCCACCAATCACATGCAGCAGCACCCTCCATTGTGACACAGCATGTCTTATCCTTGCCCAGTGTGGAAGGGAGACCCCAAGGTGTGGGAGTAGAAAGCAAATCTGCTCACACTCAACTCAGAGCAGCAGCACTTGTCCAGCAGGGCTGGGCCCAGTTATTTGCTCCAGGCATTGCAAACTGGTGCATGGGATTGCAACACCATCAGGTTTGGCAACTTTGGTTTCATGCTTTATATGGGTACAGCTGAATCCGTGAACCCAGGCTAAAGATCCTGCTTTTAACAGCATTAATGTAGTATTTAATTATGGCTGCACTTTGGCCTTCCTATACAAGGGGAGGATCCCTGGGATCCAGGTCTGGGGATTTCCAAGAGAAGGGTGTCCACCCCTGAAATCTTCACAGCATGAGTGTCTGGTGACTCAGTTGAACAGAAAGCAAGCATATCCCCGAGCATGAGAGAGCAGGGAAACTCTCTGTTTGCAGAGGGGAGGGTTAGACCAATTAGTCAAATCCTACAAAAGCAAAATGGGAAGTAGAAACAGTCTCATAGCATTATAGAGGAGGAGTCCAAGAAGACAGTTTCCTACATGCATAATCCATCACCTCACTCTCAAGAAAGGAGTTCTAGTAGAAGGTAAGTCACCTGATTGTCTTAATCTGTGTTGGGTTGGCAACCTATGGTAGAGATGATTTTGAGTGGCATGCGTCAAGTTTGTATAATTTTGGTGGTGCTGGGTCCATGTTATGTGGAGGGGGGAAGGAGTGGGGTTGGGACGGAGGAGTGGTAGCTGCATGGTGCTGCTTGGGGCTGGGAGTGGTTCCTGGCCAGGGTGCTAGGCTCACATCAGGTGGGGGGGAGTGGCTGCCATGTGGTGCTGATTGGGGTGGTCTGGGGGGGGTGGGTCCTCAGTGGAGGAGCTGCCCCCCACTGACATCCCCGGTGGCTGTCAACTCAGCCTTCTGTCCTCTCCTCTGCCCCCGTGCTGGACACATTGAGGGGACTGTTTTTCATCAGAATTTTGGCAAAAGAGGTAACATGATCACAGGTCCACCAGGTTGTTAGGTGCTGTAAGCAGTTTGCTGAAATAGTAGGATACCAAGTTCATAAATGTGCATTTGTTGTTCTGTATGAGATTCATGACTGGAACAGGAGTAACACAGCTAGTAAGAATTAAGGTGCATTAGGTGGGGATGTGTAGGGAACTTGAGATTTTGTCTACATACTGCTTAACTCTAGCCAGTGATGTAGTTTGTTTTTTGTACACTTACACATAAAAGTGAGAACTATTTAATATTATTCAGTGCTACTGTTTCTCATTTATTGCTGTTGATCCTAGTTCATAAATATGATGGTTAGAAAGGACTGTGATCATCTAGTCTAGTCTGATTTCCTGTGTAACACAAGCCAGATACTTACCCTGAAATAATTCCTGTTTGACTTTAAAACATTTTTCTAATAAAAACATCCTATATAGATTTTTTAAATTGTCAGTGATGAAGAATCCACCACAACCCTTGGTAAGTTGTTGCAATGGTTAACTATCTCTTAATTGTTAATTAATCTTATTTCTAGTCTGAATTTTGTCTAGCTTCAACCTGCAGCCTTTGGATCGTATCCCTTTGTCTGCTAGTTTGAAGAGCCCATTATTAAATATTTGTTCCCTGTGTTGGTACTTGTAACCTGTAAGTCAACCCTTAAACTTCTCTTTGTGATGCTACTTGAATTTCAGTATAAGGCATATTTTCTAACCTTTTAATCATTCTTAGGGCTGTTCTCTGAACCCCCTCCAGTTTTTCAATATCCTTCTTGAATTGTGGACACCAGAACTGGACACATTCCAATCATGGTTGCACTAGTGCTAAATAGAGAATACACCTAGTTGAGATTCCCATTTATGCATCCAAGGACTGTATTAGCCCTTAAGTCATAGCATTGCATTGGGAGCTCATGTTCAGCTGATTATCCACAACCTCCAGATCTTTTTCAGAGTCACTGCTTTCCGGGATAGGGTCCCCCATCCTGTAAATGTGGCAGACTTTTTGTTACTACATCTGTACATTTACATTTGGCCATATTAAAACACATTGTTTGCTTGTGCCCTGCTTAGAATGTGATCTGGATCACGTGGTATCGGTGACCTGTCCTCGTCATTATTTACAGCTATCTCCCAATCATTTTGTTATCTGCAAACTACCAGTGGTGGTTTTGTTTTCCTCCAGGTCATGGATAAAAAAATTAGAAACACAGCAACTTGATAACGTTTTCCTGTTTACAATTACATTATAAAATCTGTCAGCCAGTTTAATCCATTTAGTCATGCTTGGTGTGTTAGTTTTGTATCAGTATAGCTTCTTAAATGTTGTATGGTACCAGGTCCAAATACATTGCACGAAATCTGTTAATTATACTTGTAATCTCCTAATTTGACATGTTTTCCCTAAACCTATGTTGGTTGATACTTTTATTACCCTCTTTTAAATATTTATGAATAAAGAGTCCCATATCAGATGCTCCATTATGTCGCCTGTGATCAAGGTCAGGCTAACAGGTTTATAATTAGTAAGGTAGTGGTATTTGCCCTCTTTAAAAATTGGCACATTAGCTGCTGTCCAGTTTTCTGGAAATTCCAGTATTCAAAGGGCTTTTGAAAAGCAAATGGTTCAGTGCTTCTGAAACTTGTGGATGCAAGTTACCTTACTGAGTGATTTTAAAACATCTAACTTTAGTAGCTGCTGTTAACATTCCAATAGTTAACCCCGGGAAAAGTTTGTTTTCACCATGTGATGGGACTACATAATCTTTCATTCCCTTATGCCACGCAGCAGATAAAGCTAAATGTACCTGTGGAAACAGACTCTGAATTTACTACATAAATCTTTCCCTACTTCATGATGCCATTGAGCTTGGAAGTAATCCTAATATAAGATTATTTTTCTAATAAAAACAAGCCTAAAGTTGTTGAATATAAAATAGCTTGTCCATTGGTAAGATGACAGAGACCACCATATGTTTTTATGTAGTTCTCCATGGAATTTTTTTAAAGTACAGAAGCATAAAGATCCAAAGCTAAGACATTCACTGCTCACTGCACTTCTGCTGAAGCCAGAGGAGGAGTTATAATCTCTTACAGAGGGTAGGTTCCTTTTTTTCCTCTCCAGTGTATCTATCAGCTAACTCTAAAAGGTAATTAAAAGCAAACACTGGACTGGCTGTGAACCAAAAACTGAGGAAAGTCTCCACATGTGTAGCATATTGGATTGTCTCTCTCCAAATACCACATGCTGTTCTGGCCTTGACTGCTGCAGATGCATATGTTGCAACTGTTGCTTATGGTGGCACATTTGGCTGTGCTGACAAGTTTAAAAAAAGTGTAACTGACTGTTGATGTACACAGCATAAAAGAATTTTCAGCATCTTCCTTTACTAAGTTTAAGGAAGGCAGGAAATATTCAGCTGTGATAGATGAAAGATTTGGATTGGCCCTTACATAATAATTGACATCCTGATACCTTGAAAGCAGAGAGCCAATGAAGATGGTAAAGGAGAAAAAGGCAAGTGATTATAGGCATTAACAATGTTCTCTAACTTCTTGTTAGAGTAATTAAAAAATTTTAAAAAAACCAGAATAATTATTCCTTAAATCTCTCCCTTGCAACAGCCTGGATTATAAAACAGTAAATACTGCCTTCAACTTTTATCTACTTCCCTTCCTGCTGCCCCAAAAAATCATGTGCCATAGGAGTTTCCGACTCCAAAAATGTTGGTACTAAAACTAATTTTACTTAGTGTTATGGTCTTTTTTCATTAGATTTTATACCTGGTCCTGAATGAGAACTGAAGTTAAATTAGTGGTAGTTAAAGCCAATTTGGAAAGACAGGCAGTAAAAAGAGAGCAATCTTCTGATCCTTTAGGTTCTGTTTTAAAAGTGGCTGCAGAAGCATGCATGTTTGTTATTCATATTCATCTTGAAGAACTAGTTCCATCTACGGCCATGAGAACTAATCCCCATTCAAGGCTCATGTGCAATTTAGATCGGATCTACACAGGAAATGCTAGTTTAAATGCATGCAGTTTGAGTGTAGACCATACCTTAGTCCTTATCCCTACATGCACATAAATTGAACACTTAACAGGAAAACTTACGTTCTTTTCAGTAACATTTAGAGCTTTTTATTTTTACCACCAGGAATAGCTTAATTAAATTGACAGGAATTACACTGCAGAAACAGACTAAAGATTAGATAGTGTTAAATATAACCTATGCTGTGACTATCTACAAACCTGCAGTGATTGGGTCTATAGGTGGTGGGTGCAATGATGAGATCAGCATTCTTCGAAGAGCAGTTTTTCATTGTTGGGAGGGTGGGAGCACAAGGGGTGGAGAAAAGCAAATGAACACAATTGTTCCTCACAGCTGGCACGGGCAGTAGTTTAAAAAAATCTATTCTGTCCCTGCCTTGCTTCAGTTTTCCAAGATCCCTGGGAGATAGATGTTTCACTGATGTAGTCTACATGCCATAAGTAACAGCAGAATAAGGGTTTAAATGCTCTGCTGCTAATATTGGAGAAAGCGGTACAGACTACAATGTTACAAGCTTATGTAAGTTTTATTTAGACTGTACAAACAGGGCACTGGTAACACTAGCTGGATGTTGGGACCAGTACTATAAGTGGAGTAAGAAAATAAAAAGGCACTAGTCTTAAGAAGAGACACTCCATGTATTCTAAGAATATAGTTCATTTAATACTGTTAATTTTATAGCACAAAAAATAAAAAGCTATGATCCCCCAAAATAAACTTTAAAAACTTACTTATTGCCTGAAGTTCATGGTCTTTAAATTACATACTGTTTTAATGTTTACACAGTGAAGACTGTCTCAAATACAAGGCCACCTTTCCCTCTGCAAAAATTATTTCCTTTTCACAGAACACATTTTCTTTTAAAATACAAGAAAATAGAAAATCACAACTATACAGAAACATTTTACTGGTCCCAAAAGGCAGTCTTTTTAGGCAGGTCTCACTTTCAATTGCAGATATTTGGAGATGCTTGAAATTTTTACTATAAACAAAAAGCCCACTCATTCCCATGATGTTAATATAAAAATTAGATTACAGGCACATGAAATGGCACAAAGAATGCATTTTTCCCTTTACAAAAGTAATGTTCAGAGCCCCAACCCAAAAGGTTTTCCCTTTATTTATTCCTGCCTGATTTGTAAACAATCATGAATTGAGTTAGTGCTTATCCAGTGATGTGGACACTGCTTAGAACAGTTCTCATTTTAACATTATACGGGTCTGAGGCTTCAATATATATACATGTACACAACAGGAGAAGTCAAACGGAAAACTTTCATGATTGTTTTGACAACTGACATAACTGCTAGTTTGAAACCCAGACATCTACATAAAAATTAAGCATGGAACATGATCCACTTAATGCTGCATAGATTGAAGCCATCACTTGAAAAAATTTTATGCCCCACCTTAGGTGTATATTATACCCCCAGGAAACAGCAACACTGACAGTAGGGTTATTTTTGAAGAGGCTCACTAAAGCAACAGAAAGCATTGCAAGCAACATGATCTCAAGAAACCAGTCTTTGAAGGAGAAACACAAACTGATCAAATGAAGAGTCTCTATGAAAATACCTGTCTTTTTATAAAATAATGAAGACATTTTGATGCAAAGCTTACAATCAACTTAGCCTGTTCAGTGTGATACATATAAATACAGGTGTAGTCTACTAGTACAGGGAGCCGTTTAAACAGTCCAGTACTAGGTTCACAATCATTAGGTATTCTCTGCATTAGAAACCACCATGTAACGCTGTTCTGTTATACTGACACTGGCTGAGATGGTTTGCTGCTTTGTGGGATCAAAAGATTAGTTAAAGCCAGAACAGAACAATGTTCCAAGTACATAGTATATCCAATGAAGGAGAGAGCTTTTAATGAAATGTTTAATTTTATTTTAGATAGAAAATAAGCATTATTTATTTGGAAAATTAATGTTTATGTATTTTAAAAAGAAAATGGAAAATCCCCCTACTGCTGATAGCCAGGGCCAAAATAGGATTTTCTTATACAGACTGAGTTTAGTGCAGTTTAAGTACAAGGTAACTTTCAGTAGTATGAGCTTCATAATAACTTAGGGTAGGGGTCAGGACACACACAGATTAACAGGGACACTCGCTTTCTAGTTTCTATAGCTGCATAATTGTTTCCACTGCAAAGGACAGCGTTATTGCCCACAGGCAGAAGTTCCTACAGCACCACACACTTCAGTCAATGCTATTCTACTTCACAGTAAGTTTGTTTGGCAGTAAAATGCTTTTAGGAATTTATCCAGACTGTCAGCCACTTGATCACCACTACAGTATATATATATTTAATAGGTAAGGCGAGATGCTTTTCTAAAAATGAACAGTGGCTGGAAAATGCATTTTTTTGCAATTCTGCAGTGCCTTCACTCCAAGAATCTCAAGGCACTTCAATACAGAGTTCAGAACAACATGTGCATAAGGCTCAACAGCCCAATATCCTTAAGAATACATGTTCAGACTTTAGCTGAAAAAAAACCTAAGTGTAAATGTTTAAACTACATTCTTCTAAATGCTGAAAGTGAAATTTGCAGTTCTGCATCTTTTGCTATGCTTGAAGGCATCCCTAATACCTAAAGTGGCTAAAAGTGCATCTTACTGCTGTTTAGAGTTGTCAACTTCTGTAGGGAAGATAACAGAGGGGCCTTCCCTGAAACCTGTGGGTTTAAAAAAAGCTTTAATCTTTGTTTTACACATGTATTCTATTTATTTTTAAAATTTTAAATCACCCTTTTAAATGCATTTTAAAAGTGGCAGGCAGAAAATGTCAGCATTGTTAAATTCATCTACAACACAAGTTGCAAAATTTACCTAAAAGTTTAAAGTGGTACAACCCCTTGGTGTGGATGCACTTATACCAATATAATTTATACACAGAGGAATAAGTCATGTCCGTATAAGGCACCTTGATCTCTCTATCCCCCTCCCCCATATTAGAGGTTGTACTGGTGAAACGGTTTAAAAACTCTACACCACTCCCTAAGAGCTATACCAGTACAAAAGACTGTGTAGAGACCAGGCTTAAGTGTTTCCCTTAAAAGCTTGTTTTCTACAGTTCTAGTGCTTGCAAATCCTCTAACGACTTTTATATCTGCATTCAATAGTAAACAGAATTGGTTTTAGGTATATGATAAAATGGGCTACCCTTTACAGTGTCCACAACTAAAGTTTTCATAAATGTCTCCACTTCAATGCAGTTCTTTCAATGGATATTTGTTTATCACGCAAACTTTATTTCTAGGTCAACAGCAAGGTTAGAGATGTATCACAAACAGCCTTGTTAAAATAGCTGCTCAAAATACACAAAAGATCTAATTACTGTCTTTACAGACTATTATTTTAACTATCCTACCTTAGGACAGATTTTCTCTCAATCCAGCTTTTCCCTCCCTCAGCCTCAAAATTGCAGGGTGGTTTTGTTTTGTTTTTTTGTTGCAGCTCTATATTGGACAGTGATGCTAAGAATTTTATGTTTGATCTGGGGGTTAGGACTCTTTTAGTGAGTAAGCCAGAACATTCTGGATGATGCAACTATGGTATGGTCAGCAGGTGACTTCAGTTGTTTGCATTCCAAATGTGTATAGAAAGAACCTTCAAACTGTAGCAAGCTAGAAAAATGGGCAATGCTAGCAATGTGCCATTAACAGTCATCATCCCCACCTCAAATGATGCTTATCATAGCCAGAAAAATGAAGCAGCAGTGTAAATTGGGCAACAGGAATCACTCATTTTCATCTGGGTTTTGAGGGTCAATTATTTTGACGTGTGTGAATGGAAAGAGCCCTTTTCTGCCATTGACTTCACCTTCCCACTGGCCATTTATATTCATCCTCGTAACCTTCACAATGTCTCCAACCTGCAGCATAATAATAATAAAAAAAGTAAGTTACCACAGTACAGGACTACTGCTTTCTAGCATAAAGATACACAATCAAAATGGGGAGAACAAATATTGCATTTAAAGATCAGAGGAATAAAAACCTTTTTGGGATAGTGATTTCAAAATATTCTCATACCTGCAAGTTTTTATAATGTTTGACATTAATGTACACATTTCCCCTTCATTTTTGCAGCTAACTTTTTTGAAAACTTCTGGGGCAATTAACTGAATTATACAGGGGAAAAAAAGTGTTTCAGTCTCTCCTCTGGGAGTGTGTGCAGCTCATTTTTTACTTTAATTGTGCAACATTATATTAGCTTACGTGTACAAAGATGCCTCTTTAAAACCAACATCAGTATTAATAAAATGTGATGCCTATATTTCAAAGGAATGAAGATTCCAGCTTTAACTAGGTCACTGCTGTTAAACAAGGTTGAATTTCAGAGTTACAGGAAAGATATTAACTTGTATGGTCAAATTTATTTTAATTGCCTGAGGGGATACAGTAGTCAGATGAGATTCAAGGAACTATAGTCTTCTGAATCAACGCTACGTTTCCTATTAGAGAAAATCTTTTATAAAAGCCATAAGAGATTTTAGCTTTATTCACTGTTTCTACCACTGCTATTTGTTTAAGAATTTAGAGCAGAAGCAATCCCAAAACAAGGTTTTCCTGTCATAGCCATGTTCCTTCCCATTTCATAATGAAGAAAATGCTAAACAAGCTGAAAGTTAATACAGCCCCACTGATGGCAGGATATTCTCTCAATACTCAAAGAAATGTACTATGCCTTAGAGCAGGATGCAGAATACTCAGCATTTCTATTACCAACTAATGTCAAAGTAAGTTGACTAATATTTTCCCTGAAATATCCCTAATGTTAAATTTCAGAACAGTTAAATATATATCTCTAGTTGCAGTAGTTCTCAAACTTTACCACCTGCCTTCCTGTTCCATTCATAATTACACTGCATCAATATGAGAACTGCAGCAGATGCTTGCTTTTTGTAACATTTTTTCCATGTAACATTTTAACAGCTCATGCAATTCAGTAGTTAACACATGGTGCTGGCTTTTCCTTAAGTCACTACACTAAATCTAGTATCAAGTTTTCCAGAATCCAGATTTGGACAAATGTAATCTGCTCACCTATGGAGAATGCACCACCTTCTTGAGTGAGCCTGCGGGCCAACATAATTAAGTAGTCCAAATCAAAGCTTTCATTTTCAAGAAACGTTTCTAGCTATTATGGCTGAACATTTTTTCCAAGTGTGCGGTCTTCCTAATTCTGTGGATACCTCTAGTGTTTGCTTCTGCTGGTGCTTATAGCTCTAACTACAAAGTGACAAATGAACAATCTTGTCAGTTTTTTCTTTTGCTATCAACACAATGTTAACAGCACTGAAATGGACAATTAATCCATTTAATTTAACACAGCTGCTAGGTGGGAAAGCAACAGCAAGCAGAGGCAAACACCAGAGCAGATATTAATTAGGGATAGGAGACCTTTTGTATTTGGCAGGGAGCAGAGGCAGGCAGCAGAATGAACAAGGTGCAGAGTAGAGCTGCTTGAAAAAACAGTGAAACATTTCAAATTTTATAACTTACGGGGTTTGTTTTAGTAACTTAAGAAAAAAAAACACCCTGAAAAATCCTGACCAGCTCTGTAGCTGTTTGTTTTTAAGAACAAAAACAGGTTTTCAATGTAAATCAAAATGTAGAAAATTCTGACCAGTTCTAGTGTGGAATAGCAAAGACCATTACCCACTCTGCCATGCTATGGGGACACAGGTTTCCAGATGTTAAGTGTCGCCTACCCATTCACTGAAGAAACAGCAGGTAGATGTGGTCACCAGGTGCACAACTTCCTTTGATATTTAGCATCATAAAGGGGTACTTAGTTGATGTGGCAATTGTAATACTTTAAAATATGAATTCCAGTGTATCAGCAAAATCACTGAACTGTATTTGGCTCTTTTTAAAAAAAAATTCTAGCCTAGTCTTTCCAATACTACAGTTTGGCCCCAGCCATAGAATATTTAGACAAGTTACATAAAATGGTTGTATTGTCTAAAACAGGTTCATCTAATTTAAAAAGAATCTGTGCTAAGATTTTAAATTGCAGCAAGGACATTGTTTCTACAGGTTTGTAAAACACTGTTTATGCCATTACATACTACTGTTGCAACTGAATAGTCAAATAAGATTTTTACATCTTTTCAACAAAAGCTTTTACCTAAAGAAAAGTAAGTATTTTTCACAAAGTTGAATTAATGCCATGTTTTTAAATGGACTGTTTAGGAGCCTTTGACTAGTAGGCATATTACTTAAGTGACTTTAAAGGCTACTTATGGATGACACACTCCCTTTAAGCAAGACTTCTCTGATAAAGTATGTGTAATTGCAGCTGTAGATAGCATGAATCTCCTTACGCCCATTATGAATATGGTACAGTTTGATTTTCAGACTGCAATAGAAGCTACAAAGAACAAGTAAACACAGTCCTTCAGAAACAACTTAAAACATTCTAGTAAGGTGCTCTTTAATATCTTTAAGCTTTATGCTAGAACTAGAGAATTAAATTTAAAAGGAAGTTTTTAGCTTCTCCCTGCCACTTCAAAGGGGAAATACTAAAGAGATTCAAGAACATAGTTTGATTGTTTAAGGGAGATTTCTTTTGAAAGGTAATGTGTTGTTCAAACCCATTTTTCTCCCAATTTAAAAACTGACAGTGGGAGAAATGCAGTATTTTGTATGCTCAATATTGACTTTGTTTAAACAAAGTTTCAGGTCATAGTTGCTGAATGTTGCCAACAAATGTCTATCAGTGGGACTTGAGTACAGTGGTTGGAGTCTAGTCGAGCATTTCATATTTCTGTTCTATTCAAATTTTCTGCAAGTCATCTGACAGCAACGTGCTTGTTGTATTTCAGTTCCAGCTTGTTTTTCTCTGATTTATTAGAATGCATTTGTTGTATTTCAAGCACATGTACAGCATTTAGAATGTTAGACAGCAAAACCATTTCAAACTAAACAGACAGTTTAGGGGCTCAATATTCCCTGCACTCTCCACAGAAGGGAGACCCCACCTCATCCAAGTGTTCTCAGACAGATATGCCTTAATGCCTGGCTTGAAGCTCAAATCACAGCCTGGTGGGAATACAATTGAATTGCAGATTTTTACTAAGACTATTGTATACTCCATGATTCACCATTTCCCTTCATGTTGCCATCCCCTCAGCATAACACGGTGTTTTATCTCTAAGATGTGTTAACTTGGGACTGATAGTTTGAGCACTTTGGCTGATCAACTAGTGTGACACAATAGGATTTAACCATAAATGGCTTTACAGACCTACACCAGCCCCATTTCAATTGAGCTGGAAGGACAAACTAAGGAACAAAAGTATATATGCTGCCCATGCTTATGCATCTGTACTAACTGGAGTTTGGCGGGTTTTTAGCCTGATGTAGAGGGCACTACCATAATCAAATTTTGTATGTAATAAACACATGCACAGGAAACAGTGACAACACTCTAGATATCAGTGGCTTCAGAATGATTCTCTGTCTCCTTCCAGCCCCCCTCCTCCCCCCCCCAAACTTTTTTCAGAAAGGAAGATTAGAGCTGGCATTGTCAAGCTCAGCACCAAGAGACTACTACTACTAAAGTAGGGGCCTAATGTACTTGTTTAGGAAGGTGCTGACAATCCACATAAATAAAAGGACCTAATGTCATGCTGCTAGATGTAAATAACCTTTCAGGGCATAGTTCTAAAATACAGATTATAGACCAAAGTTCCAATCCTATGAGATGGTACATTTACCCTCTCCATCCTAAAACAAAGCAATCTGAATCAGGTCAGTCTTACCATAAAGTAGTTACTCTTCACAGCAAGAAAATAGTTTAACCAAATTTGAGCACTGACAAAGGTGAATAATCCATTTTGCCAATTTCCCAGAATAGTTCTCCTTATCCAATAGACACAACACCAATGGCCTTTATTGCTCTGACTTCAACAAAATTGATATTAAATCAGATTTATATTTCTGCCATCTTGCAATAAAAGGCTGCTTAGTAAGGGAGTACTTCATTTGTAAAAAATGATACTGCTAGTTTACTTTGTTTTCTGAACATATGCTACAGCCCATAAGCCTAGCATCACTTGCATATGTCTTTTATGAAGGTGTTTATTAATTGCTTGCAAGATTTATAAATTTATATTAAAATTTTGGCTGTAATGCAAGATATCTATAGGCCACATCCTGTATGATGAGCAAAGACAAGTTAGCATACATATATTCAGGACCCTTAGCCTAGGTAAGTAATGATAAGCTAAAGGATTAAGTGTGTATACATGGCTGTAACCTTTACCCTAGATAAATCAGGCAGCACTGAGATGGGGGGGCTACCTCAGCAGACTTAACAGGTACACCACAAGAACATGATTAGGCCAGAAATAAGAGGTGAGAACAAGCGAACTGTCTGGGAAGGATATGGATATGTCAATATGCACAAACATGCCAGCCTATAGAGTAAGTATAGACCCTGATATTTTGTGGGTGAGGAAGCCAAGTTTGGACCTGGAAAGAGGCACAGTGTTCAGGTTATAAGAGGGGCAACCCCCTGTCTTAAAATACTAAACATGAGGCATAAGATCTATTAGTCCTCGTATTAGCTCTTGAGCAGTTCCTAAGATCTCCACCTCCCACTCAAGAATGGAGGAATCTGGACATCAGCATACAGGGGTACGGCTGGTCCTTTGTGTCTTACCAAGAAAGGGTGTGAGTACATTAATCCAAAAGCTTTATAGTATATCATGTATCTCTAAAATATTGCCTTTGTAATGCTGATTATCCATTTGATTATTTTATCTCCAGCTCTAAGGCTACATTGTGGCTCTTAGTGTGAGTGTCATTGTCATTCATATAGGCTGAGGGTTTTTGCAAAACTCTATGTAGTCTGATTCTGGGACAAGAACATTATCTTATGATCAGATCAATTGGTGAGCCTATAACCTCATTCTATAAATAGTAAAATTAAGAATCTAAAAATCAGGCAACAAGGCTCTACACCAGTTAATTTAATATGATTTTACTTAAGGACTAGCTTTTAAACAAAGTTCTAGTGGCCACAAGTTTACTAACAAAACATAACAGGCTCCTGCTCTTGAATATGTTAATCTGCTGAGCAGCACTGAGAGAGAACTAACTTTAGATGAGTGGATGTAGACATGATGCACCAGAACCTACCACACATTTCTAAGGAAGGTCTTTAACAAAGAAAACTCAGCTAATTATATAATTAATTGGAAGCTTCTGAACAGCCTCTTACTATTTAAAAAAACCCAACTTCCCTTGATTTTGTTAAAAGGGATGCTGAAACAAGATTGAGCAGACATGTTAATGAATGTCAATATGTGTGGGGTGTATTTTAGGTTGTTTTGTATTTTGGGAATTTGATTACTTTATCTGAAAAGATTACTTTAAAAATGCTGACTAAAAGACAATGTTTGCAGGAAAATTAGGTCATCAATGGCAAATTATAGAGCTGTTTAAGATGTTCCTATGCTTTTCTGAATAAAAAAACATGAAAGCAAAATACTTGATCTGAAAGTATTTAAACCACTACAAAGGATGGTTGTAATTAAAGCAGGCGGGGAAGGGACTGGGATGGGGACAAGAGGGAGGGTTGAGACAGTCTGGGGAATGAGCTAAAGAAGAGTACTTATCCACAGGACAGAAAACTTGGGCGGTTCTTTTCACAGCTTTGCTACAAATGTCTTAAGACCTGGACAAGTCTTAATTTGCAAAGCATGTTGATGTCTTTGGAGGGATGAGTAAAATATATTCTTGAAATGCGATTCTTTAAAGGTGCAGCCATTTAGTCCCACCCAATGATAAAATCAGAATGTGGTTTAGATGACATTCCAGTTACAGCATGAATTCAAAGCCGCTGGGAATATGGCTCTTGAACTATGCTAGTCCAGGTGTTAGTCATATACTCTAGACTCTTCCATACATGAATCAGTTCCAAATGGAAGACACAGTATCCTAAAAAGAAAAAATTTGGTGCATATTTTATTTACAGAAAACAAGATTACATCCCAAGTGAATTTTAGTTAATTTCAAAGGCACAAGTGATGTGTTGGGGGACAGGATTGACTTGTGGAACACAGGAGATGCAAATCATTAATTACAATTCAATCAGTGGTTTACTAGTAGCAGAGTAGGTCAGTAGCTGTCAGATTGCAAACAGCCATTTGATTATTTCTATCTGGAGTTGGTAATTTCAGTCTAATTGCTAACAGACAAGTGTTTGCCTCACCACTGGTATCTTTGCTGGCAGGATCACTGGTAGTGTGCAATATTGAATGGAGCATGAAGATTTGACTACCCATTCAGAACCAGGCTGAGGCACAATGTGGGCTTGAGTATATGAGGTGCAACTGGACCAAGAAAATAGAGAGGGGGACTAAACTGCTGCTGCAAAGAGGCATAATCAGCAAAATCCATAGAATAGCAGTCATGCTAGGTCACTAGAGGCAGCAGGGAAAATTATTCATGTCTTCTCAGCTGTTAAATTGGGTGCCAAAGCTGAGACAGAGCAGGTAGAGGATGGCAGAGAAATGAGATGCCCAAACTAAGCAATCTAGCCACTTAAACCAGCAGGCAAGACAGACATCCATTTAAGTCTCTTCACACCAAGTAAGCGGGCCAGATCAGCACAGAGGGGACCTAAAAACTGCATTCACCAGGAATGGGATCTCCCAGTGTAAGGACTGAGGAAAACCACCATAAGACTACCTTCCAGGATCCCTTGGCAATCCCTATATTGAGGTTACAGCATTGCTGTTGTGCACAGATGGCTAAGGATAGGCTCCCCAGAGTGGTTGGTGCAAAGGTGGCTTAAAGATCTCAGATTCCCACCTCCTAGGTCACAAATTCTGTGCTGCATCTCTTAGGTGGCACAGCACACCTACATTGAGGAAGAAAATGGATAGTCCTAAAGATTAAAAATCTCATCCAGAAATCTCTAGCAGTAAGCCAATGGCTTTGACAAAGGCACTGAAGTGATGATTTGGTACACCATCTAATATGAAGAAGGGATAAAAAAATTGGTGCCAGGATTCCTATAATTAATGAGGCCTATGGAGTTGTTCTGGTGGTAAAGTCTTAATATGAACAGTTGGAACTTGTGTGTACACCTCTGTAGCTTCAAGTATTAGGTGAATAATGTGAAATATTTACATTTATATTTTAAGTTTTCCTTACTTGTATTTTCTGCCAAAGGAAATTTATCATTGCTGTATGAATATTGAAACCTTAATGAGAAAAGTAGCCTAATTTGCCACTCAGTTCATACATCAGGGGAATTAGAGGGTCTAACTACTGGTACATTTTGTCCTACTTGTACCTCAATTTTCCTTTACTATTAATTGTTTTCTTTGTAACCTAATTGTAAGATGCCCAAGAGAAATTCTAGAAGTCAGTTATATAATTAAGGTGAGCAGAGATCTATTTTGGTGAAGTAAATACTTGAGTGACACACTCAACTTTTCCACAGCTACACATTTGCAATCAAATGCCAGCTGAAAAATGTAGTAAGTCACTTTTAAACTGGTTGTAAGTAGGACTTGAAAAAGTTGCTTTCCTCAGTGAATAGTAATGTTTCCTAGGCAAATGCTATCAAGACTCTGATAAAGATGTGATGCCCTGTTACAGTATAATTGTGTATTAAATGCAAAGTATGTCATATAAGATGAGGTACTGATCATTGTTATAGTTCATTGCAATTTCATGTGTATGGTTGAGGCATCACCATGTAATACTCCCAAGGATGTGTCTTCGTGTCTTGAAACCTATCCAGGCAAAACTCTCTGGAGTAAAGGTGCAGTTCATTAAGGTGTCTTTAGGACAAGCCTAGCTCAGCCCCAAGAATATAGCCTGAGGATCAAGTGAGTCACCTCTCTTCTCTTGGCCAGCTTGGAACCCTCAGGATGTAATGCTTACTGACCCAGGATATGAATGAGTCCACATAAGGAAGTACTGACCGCAGGGAGAGCTTGGCTTAAGGAAAACCAGCTTAGTTTAGAATGCGTTTGCTTGTGTTACTCTTGACCAAATCTGACTTGTTATATTTTGATTTATAATCATGTAATCCTTCTGAAGTTAATAAATTTGTTTTACCTAAAGCACTGCATTTGGTTTGAAGTGTATTGGAGGCTCCATGTGGAATAACAAGGCTGGTGCATATTAATTTGTTAAATTGACAGATTTATAGGAGTTTGCATGGTTCAGTGGACATACCGAACATTGTAAAATGGAGGCTCCTAGGGTTGCTTCTGGGATTGGGGGTACTGCCCGGGGTCATTCTGTTGCATAATCCAAAGACTAGCTGGCTAGAAGCACTCACTCAGTTGGGAACAGTTTCCATGCTGGAGATTGTGCCTGAAAAACCCAGAAGTAGGGGTTCTCCCAGCAGAGTAAAATGGGATACAGGAGCGGGGGGTTGCGATGACAAAGCAATACACTAAGCCAGATTGTACCATGGGAACGTCACAAGGTAGAAGCAATGAAAGCGTGCGTACAGAGGAAGAAAAGACATCCTCATGATCAGACTCCAGGTATGAAGAGGTTCAAACAATCCACGCCCATATATTGGTCTAAGACAATTAATTCTACAGTGGCAATGGTGAGTCTGACATGACTCCAAAACTAGAGTTACAGAATGGGAATTTAAAGTATATTTGTGCAAGTTATTGTTCCAAGCAGTTCTACTCACCCCTCCTTTTGGAGCTTATATGGCATGCTCTTACCCTCCCAATCCAGGCCTCCTGCCTTGCCTTGTTTCAGAAGCCTATAAAACTCAGCAAGATGCAACTTATATTGAACACAGCATTGAAAAATTGACTATCATTTGCACAAACAGATTAGTTTAGGGCTTTGGTGCATTTTAATTGTTAGCAACCTCACAAGGATACATCAAGAAGTTAACTATAGATTTTGGAAACTGAAATAAGATCCAATTTTTTTACTCTTAAGTGTCACTTTGCCTTGAGGGTACTTTAAATGAATGTTAGGAAAAGTGGACAAAATTTTAAAAGGCTGATTCCTCACAGCAGCCTTAGCTTCTGACATGTTTTTGAGGAAGAACAGCAATGAAGGTTCAGAAGAAGTGTCCTTATGAGGACAATACTTCATAAAGCTACTTGCCAAACAAACATAGTATCTTTGTTTGCATTTTCTCCTTTATCTCCCTGCTGATAGCAAGTAAGCCCTAGTTAAAAACAGGACGTCATTCTGCAATGCATTGTTAAAATCCTCTGCTTCCATCAACATTTAGTGGGAAGGTTTTTCAGCCCCATTCACATGAGATGTCAAATGAGAATGGGAGCTCTGTTTCTAAGGTGGGGTAGTCACTGATTAGTCTTTTTGTTCAAACACCATCCCCAAGATTAGTTCTAATGCCGAGCTCTGCAAAAGCAGCAGTATTCTGATGCAACTACGTTTTTAAGCTATAGGAACAAATCGCAGGGCTCTAACGTGAGACTCAATGGACCACACTTGCATCTTAACCTTTTAATTTAGATCATAGGTAAACTTTTGAAGAGTGCCCACCTGACTAGGATCTTTTTTCCATTTTAAAGTCTCACTGAAAGTCGATGGGATTGAGATGCTTTAGAGCAGCGGTTCTCAACCTGTGCGTCGCGACCCCAGCGGGGGTCGAACGACCAAAACACAGGGGTCGCCTAAAGCCATCGGAAAATACATATTTCCGATGGCTTTAGCCGCTGAGAAGTCACGCTACCATCTGTAGCAGCGCTATTCAGCTGGAACGCACACCGTTATGGATGCGCGTTCCAAACTGAATGCCTGCGCGCATGCGCAGACGTGATTGCATCATCCGTCCAGGGCCTAAGGGGCAGGGGGAACGCTCCACAGTCCATAGCAGCGCATTACGTGTGTCCGGCACTTGCTGACGTCATCAGTTTTGAAGTAGCCACCAAAATTATTTTTTGGTTTGGGGTCACCGCAATATGAGGAACTGTATTGCGGGGTCACGGCATTAGAAAGGTTGAGAACCACTGCTTTAGAGACTATTACTCCTTGTCTCTGCTGATTTCAGCCCTCAGTGCTCAGCAACTAATGTAGCTAGCTGTACAAATGCAAACTTGTAGTAGAGACAGGGTAAGCTACTTACTATAAGCCATGATTAACTGGTGCAACTTACATCAATTTCAAGCACCATTATTTTTCATGAGTGCAAATAGTTTTGCCTCTATATTAGGGGTTTGCATTGAGGCAGCTACACCAATGGCTGTAATCCAGGAAAAACCACACTACAGACAAGGCCTAAACTTTCACACATCCCCGAATGAAACTCATTCAACTAGGAAGTCAAGATTCATTTAGAACATGACCACAGGCCAATGGAAATTCAAGCATACAATACTAATTGCTGTTAGGTAGCCCAGCTGTGTAATGGGATAAATGTATCAAAGCTATGAGCAGGAAAAAGACAGTATGCCTCATGTACTCACTGTCCACATATGGCTAAATAAGTTATCTGGAGGAAGCTATAATTAGTTTTCCCAACCAGGACTGCTAGCGTGATCCTCCAGAACCCCCCTGGAAAACAATGAAAAACATCCATAGTTCAGGTGCAGAATAGCCAACCCAGCCAAATTATGTTTTCCTTTGCCACAAAGATGTGATGGATCCACATGTTCCAGGGCAGGATGTGTCCACCCCATTATTCCTACAACACAACCTAGGAGACAATTCATAGTGGATAAAAGACGACAGTAAAAGGCTGAATTAAGTACATCTTTTATATGTACTCTAATCCTTTTGTAAAGGGAAATGGTATGGATGAAGCAATTTTTTTTGTAGACATGGTATGAAGAAAGACCTTTGTTCTCAGTTACTTTGTGCCTATGCCTCGACTGAGGTTTTGCAACTGTTTATACTCTTATTTTATTAACTACTGAAAATGTTACACATAGAACTTTAGAAAAGCTTACCTCTAATGCCAAGGCAGTCTTGTCATAAGCACATGGTACTCTTTTCTGAATAGCTTTGGCATAGACCGGTCCATTCTGTGTTGATGGCAGAGGGTTGATCACTGCTCCAGGTGTACCAGATACAGAGGGAAGGGGACTCGTGGTCTGAGGCTGAGCATAAGCATGGGCAGGTTCTGGAATACCATAACTGTTGGAATTCCTGTTCCCATGAGGGGAAGATCTGAGTAGCTTCTCTACATAAGGAACAGGGATCATCCCAACACGACCATCCTTGTTTCTGGCACTCCACCACTGTTCTTCAGGCTTCTCTACAATGAGCAGTATCTCACCCTTTTTAAATGGCAGATCTTCAGCATCATTCCCAAGAAAGTCATAGAGAGTCCGAACATATTCAGAATTTTCTTCTGCAGTGGGCATGGTAGGGGCTGATCCAGATCCCATTGGTGGACTTGGATATCTGAGTGTTTAAAAATAAAAAGTAATACTTTTAATGTAGATATTTACCTTACTCTTTATACCAGGTAACAAAATTTACCATTTCTTACAGTAGAAAGGTTAATTAAAATTAGAAAGATAAGAAATTCAGCTGTCACAAGATTACCAGTTTGACAGCACTTTGAAGCATTTAACACAACTAGCACTTTCTTGAAGTCTCAAGAAACAATGAACTAGCAACTCTGTAGTCAGGAACTTACTAAAAAGTTACAAATTTGATCATTGAGGGAGAAAAATGAAAGATTCATATTTTATCAGATTCAATACAGGGTACCTCATGATGTGAATTACTTTAACACCTGGAAGTCCCAGACCTTGTACTAGACCAGTGGTTCCCAATCTGTGGCCCAGAGGCCAAAAGTGGCCTACGGGGTCTTTCAGAGTGGCCCACCGCTCCCCGTCCTGCTAAGGAATCAGGCGGAATGCGTTGCACCAGTCTTGTAGCCCTGCAGCAGGCCCCTTGCTGCAGCCAAGAGGACAGGAGATCTGTGCTCCCCTCCCCTTGGCTGTAGCAGGGTGCATGGCAAAGTGCTCCTCCTGGGACCATAGGCACTGGAGTCCCTGCTGCAGCCAGAGGGAGGAGAGAATAAGTTATTTAAAATGAAAATTTCTAATGCACATGGTTGCAGACTCGAATCTTGCCTTTCTGACTACTGCTTTAGAACTTTGCTTAGCAACAGAGTGAAATTAAAAAGCCTGTTCAGATTGCTGCTATTAGGCAGAAAAACCTGTATGCAGCACTGAAACAGTCAAGAATCATGTCAATCTTGTACTGTTTCTTTGGGAAAGTTGAGCAAAGGCAGGCAGAGTTATTCAACAGAAAGGAGGACCCAAAATACAAAGGAAAGTAGCAGAATGTCTGCAATTCCCTTGCAACATTTGAAAAGTCTTGTGGGTTATAGGGTTGCAGCAGAGGACAAACCCAGGTATAATTGTTTCATTCTGACCTAGCGTCAATCCTCAATACTTCAGAAACAGCAAGAAAATGGTGTTTAAAAATAAGCCCCCAGTAGCCTAGCACAGTGACTTCGCAGCAAAAATAATACACACACTTTCTTATGGTACTCAGCAGTTGTCCCACTGCTAAAAACTGGAAAAGCATATTAAAATTGAGAACATAAAGGTATCCCATTCAGGTCATATAATTGTATTTATTATAAATTCCATTACTATATCTTCACTGTTTGTGAACACTTCACAATCACTCCACAGGAACCAATATTATTGCTTCTATTAGGTTATTGTATTGCCCACTATTGGTCTAGCATAGGAGCAACACAACCTGTGGCAGTAACAAGGAAAGCACTAACGTAGACCAGAAATAGATATTTACTATGTTGTCTAACCCACAATGAGAAGAACTCCTATGATTGGTCCACATTAATGCTACTGCTACACCAGTGGGAAAAGTGCTGGAAAATACCAGCTGTGGGGGGAGAGGGTTTTGTTTGGGGGGGGGGGGGGATTAAGTTTAGAATAAAGAACAAGTTTGTCAAAGCTAAGCCCTTAATATTCTGAAAAAAGTCACAAGACTACCCATTTTAAAAAGCTGTTCAGGAAAACCCATACAGAATAATACTTGTTTAAAATGAACTTCTACTGAAGTCAAAGGACAAAAAAGAAAAATACAATACTCAAAGCAATTGTCAAAAGGAAGAGCCCAGTTACACTTGCAATTACTGTCAAAACTTGTATCTGATTCAGGACATAAGTAACAATAAACAGTTCAGAATGTTCACTATGAATATAATTGTTAGCTCTTAAAGGCAAAAATGATCCTCCACATTAAGTATTTTTATGATGAGATTTGAGCTGGTCACTAAGTATGCAACATGCAGTTTTTTACATTAATTTAAAAAACAAAAGGATGAATAGCATCTCCAATATGCAAGCACCCTCAAGTGATAGTCTACTGAAAAAGAATTATACCAATGATTTTACAAGGGAGGGAATAATACTATCATATAGTTCAATACCATGCAACTGGCTACTCACACTGCTACCCCCGGCCTGCCCATATTCTAGCATATTACAAGAAAGTATAACTTGAGAAATGGTGCAGCTGAAAAAACTGGGTTCCCATCCCATCCCATGGCCTCTTTAAAGAGAACTTTACCAATACATCACTGAATTTCTACAGTGGTCAGATTTTAACATGAAGGCTTAATTGGGGTAACAATTTAGATAGTTTTGCTTATAAGGTATTTCTTTCTCCTAATTGAGCCCATTTGCAGTGTTACAACTATTGCTAGGAAGCATGTCAGTTGCAGTAACTTAAGGCCCAATTTTGTACTCTTTATGCAGGCAGAATTCCAAATGATTTCCATAATTTCTTTCTGCCACAACTCTCTATTGATTGAAACTCTACAGAGAGGTACCAGGTAGTCCACCTCAACTGCTCCTGCAAATGGGGTAAGAGCACCTATTCATTACTGAGCAGCTGGCCTTCCTATGAAGTGATGCTGTTTCCACCAGGTCCCTGGGAAAACTATTCCACTGCTTAATAATTCAGCAAGTTTTTCTTGACAGCAAGTTTTTCTACTCAAGCCTATTTGACCCTTAGTCATCAAATGCAAAGCTAAGTTTGGAGCTAAATTTAAATTAAGAATCAGTTTAGTTGAAAAAATTCTTTAAAAGCCTTTCTGATGGTGAGATTCTAAACTACATAAATAAATCAAGTGAGCTAAAACGATTTTAAATGCTACTATTTGGCTTTTTGGTATTTTATTTTACTTCTATGTAATATTTTAGTAGTAGCTGTTTATGAAGATCCCAAAAGCCTCAAAGCAGGGTGCTAAGAAAGACTTTATAAATTAAGAATAGAGAACAAGTTCATCCATCATTTTCTAATGTAGTTTAGTGACACAGGTAAGCATGATGCTGTGTTGGATACAGGACAAGGTGTGAGCAGGCTGCAGAGTAAGTCAATAATTTCTTTAGTCCATATTCTATAACAGCATTTCCCAAAGCGTGGCATGTAAGATACGTACATGAAGATAAGCCTTTAACATCAAATGTTTTTTTCTTGAAGGTGGAGAAGAGGGGCCTCAGCTTTTAAGAGGTAAGGAACTGCTGTTCTAGAACGTGTTAATGAACACTAAAAACAAGGACTACAAAGTGAGCCTATGCGTGGGTCCCACACCCGCTCGGGACCAAAGCTCAAACTCCAGGGAGCTAGTACCAGCTCCGCCGGATCTGAGGCTTGCAAATACAGTCCCCAACTGCATCGACCAGCAGAGCGGATGGCACCTAAGTCCAGAGTCACTCAGAAGAGGCTTGCTTCATACAACATACGGCCACACCCTCCCTCAAGGCAATTGCAACAACCGGGAGACGTGAGCACAGCACCTTTGCACGGGAGCTCCCCAGGCGGTGCGGGGTGGCTGCAGGAGCATGGGGGCAGCCCCTGCACCCAAGGGGCCCGGGCCCGGGCGCGGGCGGCCCGCGCCGAGCGCGGCACGTACCTGGGCGCGGGCTCGATGAGGGTGGTGGTGTCCAGGTAGTGGATCTTGTAGAACTCCAGCAGCGCGGGCAGGTGCTCGAACTCCTGGTCGCCGATCTTGAAGCGGCGGCTGGGCAGCGAGTTGATGATGTAGTGGGAGACGCGCGAGTTCTCGGACACGGACAGCACGTAGTCCCCCGGGCAAGTGGACGAGTCCCGCACCAGGAACATGCCGTGCCGCTGCCCCTGCAGCCGCGTCTGCGCCTCGGCCCGCGACAACGGGCCCACGTACCAGCTGGAGCGGTCCGAGGAGTCGAAGCGAGCGGCCGAGGACATGGCAACGGGCGGGGGAGCCCGAAGGCCCGGCCGGAGGCACCCGCAGAGAGAAAGGCCCGGCCGGGAAACCAAGGCGGGGGAGCCCGGGCGGAGGAACCAGGGGCGCTGCCGGGAAGAAAGCCCTATGAATGGGGGACGGAGGCCCACGGAGCGGCCGGGCGCCCACGGAGCGGCCGGGCAGGGGGGAGCGGCGGTCGGGCCCGTTTCTCCCTCAGCGGCGGCCCCGGGGCGTAGGGGGCATCCTTCCCGCCTCGCTCTCCGGCCGGCAGCGGGGCCCGGGGGCGCGCAACACGGTGGCGGACGCAGCCGGGCCCAGGGCGCTGGCGAGGGGCGGCTGCTGTGCCAGCTCCGCGGTGAGGAAGCGCGAGGAGACGCTCGGCTCGCGCTTTATCCTATCGGCGCCTGTCCCCAGAGCCAGAGCCAAAATGGCGGCCTGCGCCGGCTGAGGGAGGATTCCGGAGAACCCGCCCCGCGCAGGCGCTCTCCACGCTTCGGCTCGCGGCCCCCTGGGCAGGGCGCAGCCGCTCCCTCCGTCGGAGGCATGACGGGCAGGGAGGCAGAGTGCGCGAGCCCCTTCAGAGATGCGCTGTCACGAGGCGCGGGGCAGCCGCCCAATCGCTGTCGCGCGGGCTCAGTGCCACGCGCTGCCCTGCGGTGACGGGGGGAATTAACGTCTCTCCGTCAGCCGCCCGACTCATTCCGACTCCGAGCCCCCCTCGCAGTTCGGGGTCGGGCGCCCCGCCACCCCCTTCCCTTCGGCGGCGTTCATCCAATCACACAGCGCTGCCGCCCCGCCCCCCGCTTTCACAGAGACGCTTCGGCCGCGCGCCCCCTCGGGCTCCGCGCGCTGACGCGGGGCGCCCCAATCAACCGCCACGGAACGGCCCCGAGGGGCTGCTACTGAAGGGCGCCGCTCGCCCTCACGGGCCCTGCGAGCCCGGCCCTCCTCCCGCCCCGTCACCGTCCCTCGGGTCCGCAGCGCCCCTGCCCCCCCTTCCAGCCCCGTGCCCGCCTCTCCCGCCGTCCCGTCCTCGGCTGGGCGGTTCCGCAGGAGATCCGGGCCCCGGGCAGCCCCACGGCCATGCAAACTGGCGGGACGGGGCAGCCATCTTGGCGGCGGGGCAGGGGTGTCACGGCTCGGCCCTTTCCCTGCCTGCGCCTGTCCCCTCCTCCGCTGACGGTTTCCACACCACAGGCAGTTCTGCCCCCCCCCCGCCCGCCCGCCGTTTGGGAGCCCAGCGCCAGGCCTCCCCGAAGATCAAGACTAGCTCAAGTATTTTGAAACAGTCAGTCTGGGAGTTCTGTAATGGGCCTGCGGCGGTTTAAGTCACCACCTTTTCAACATTCTTTCTACAGCCAGGAGGGGTCGAGAAACGTTTTTAAACGGAGGCTGGGATGGTAATACAGGCACATGGTGCCATGCACTGGGACTTTAACACCCCTCCCCCCCGAATATTGCAAGACACACACAAAAGTCACTTGAACAGGCCACAGCATTTGCCTTCATCCTCCAAGAGGCACCCCTTTGACAACAGCTCTTCTCAGCAGCCTAGGAGAGCCAAACTGCCATTCCTACCGGCCACAGAAACTGCCACCATCAACATCCTAACAAAAGACAGGGCAACAGCCTGACTCAACAGTCGCCTGAGGTTTCAATAGCAGCACCAAGAAGAGATTAACCAATATGTTCCCTCCACTTCTATCACAATATCTAATATGCTTACTTATGCACAAGAAAGCTTAAGGCACCGGGCAACATGTAAAATCAGAACTTTGTAACCAGCTGCTTCTTTAGCTCAGCTGAGGAACATTCATTTGGAACACAAGTATATTATTGTCTCACCTTGACCTCTTCTGTGAAATCCAAGAATTGGCCTTGAGTCCTCCTTATTTGCAATTGGTAGATGTAGGAAAAGAAAACATGCCTCCACAAGCAGCACAAGGAATCATTAACCCCTTTCAGGTCACAAAAAAAGACAGTATCACTTTAAAATGCATATAATTAGGATACCACTCATCTCTGCTAATAATGCTTCTCCATTAAACAGAGTTTTTCAAAACGTATTATCTTACATTAGGTCTGAACTATAAGAGTAGAATTTTATAAGGAGCTACTCTAGCAACCCAATTAGAATACAGCACAGCAAGCAATACAAGGAACAAAAGATCCACATTTAATTTAGTCCTAATTTATTCAAAGCAGCTTCCTATACACACAATAAAGAACCATCAATCTTAATATTGAAATGTGCCTGTATTTTAAGAATGTGTGGGTGTCAGGTTCATTATCTCCTGAAAGGGCCTTTTCTGAAGGGGGGCCTCATTTGTATGGTTTTCCTGGGTCTTCCTCCACAGCATTCTTGCTTCATGTGCTTAGCTGCATAGAGCATCTATTTCAGGTTGCAGACAGGGCCACTAAACTGGCTTAGGTCCAGGACATCAAGGACTCAATTTAAAACTCACAGAACTGAAAAAACTGCTCTGATTCAGAAAGTTGATCAGTGTATTAAAAGAACAGCATAGTGGCCGCCTTAATCTTTTTTAGAAATCCTGTTTACCAATGTTGAATCTTCTAGACCTATTTTACAAGGTAATCAGTTTCCTATACAAAGGTTCCCCACTTGAAGTTAATTTCCACTGGGTTCCTTCAGTTCTTTATAGTACCAAATCTATGTTCAACCTCTAAAGCCTCTATGTGAAGACATACTTGACTTAGATCACATCATTCCAATTGTCACTTTGATTCTGCCCCCTCCCCTCCTGCCATTTTAATTATGATATTTTAACACCTGATATCTAAGGAACTGACAGAATTGGTTCCCTATGCCTATTTGAAAGCAGGGATTCCAAAGGTTTTGAATGTCATAAAGCACTGGTTTCTATGGCAGCTGCTAAATTACTAATTTAATATCAAGAAAGATGTTGAATCAGAAGTAAATGATTTTACAAAACTGCCAATTAGTAAAAGGAATGCTTTATTATGCAATGTTTGTTTCTTGCTGTGGTAGTCTAGCATTGCTTTCCTGGCACTAGTCTAGCAAGTCCTGGACCTTGGACCAATGTAACTTCTAAACCTTTTACTTACCCTTGTTGTTGTGTTTTTTTTTCTCTTCTTCTTCCCCTTTTGCCATTGCAAAACAATCTCTGCTCTTGTTCACTTTTAAGCATAAGTGAAGATAAAACAACATAACTGGGCCAAACTAGTTGCTGGTGTAACTTCACTGACCTTAATGAAGCAATGTAATTTGGCCCACATTCTGGTGGGGGAAAAAAACAATAACCAAAAGAAAAATAAAAAAGTTCCCATAAGGATTTATTATTTCATTTGTGAACAAAGGTATCTGTGAAAGTCCATCTGATTAAAGAGATTACCATAACCAGTACAAAGAGTTTTTCTAGAAGTCTTCCCTCTTGTTGATGAAATCTGCAATATTAGTAGTTCAGAACTGGGCACCAGATCAAAGTTTCTGAGCCTGGTATGAGGATGGCTGCATAACCAAATGGGAGGAGGATTCTGACTTTCTTGCTGCTGTCATTGCTACAGCACTCACTCTCACTGCACGACCTAAAGAGCAGACTGACAACTGACACGGGACAGACACTAGGTTTTATCTTCCTGGACATTAGGTTTTATGCTGATGGGCTCATTACAGAGGAACCAGGAATATATTTCATGCTGTAAATTTGAAGCAAAGAAGGTAGCCAAGCTAGGTCTTTTGTGTTTCTTCTGTCCATGCTGTGGGTTGAGAAGAGTCCCCTTCAAAGGACAAAAACCTCTTGCGTTTTAATTGAAAAAAATGAAAGTTCTTTGGTTGCTTTCACACTGCTGTTTTGTGGCAAACAGAACGCAGAAGTCCTTTTGTACAGAACGTTTTAAGTTTCCAAATATTTAAATATTGATTCAATGTACATTATACCAAAGACATTAAAAAGTTTCTAAACAATTTTCCCAAACCTTAATTTCCTTCCCTCCCTGAAAAAAAAAATCCTTAGGTCCTTAATCTTCACTTGAATTGTCAAATTCTTCCCAGTCTGACACACTCATAACCTCAGAGGCAAAGTCTGGGTGATGCTGTAGTCGGTCTGGGTGCCATTCTGGAGTCCACCTCTCTGTGTCCATTAGCATGGCCCTAGGCAGAGTGAGGACACAGGCAGCCATCCCAGAAATATCATCCTCCAACTGGGGACCTTCCTCCCAGCAGTCTCTCTCAGCATCATAAATATGGACATAGTCCATCCGGATCCCTCGATTGTGGGATCTGCCCCCCAAGACATAGATTTTATTGGCTAGGACGGCAATACCTGGCTCTCCATGCCCTGCAGGTAGAGGGCATACATTTATCCACTGATCAGTACTTGGGCTATAGCAGGCAACCTGTAAGAATATAAAGAAATAAAAGACACAAGGCAACTTATTCCTTTTTTAAAAAATGAAAAATTTCTGTATGTAATGGGTGCCTGCCATAGCTGTACAATATTAATAGCTGTACAATATTATGACACAAGGGGGCATTATGTGTAAATCCCAAAGATAAATCTCAACACTGCTAACTTTTTCACTCCTGATTCATTTTAGTAGAAATATCTAACGTGTTTCTCACAATTTCATGCCACCACAGATGCTAAAACCTAGTTGCTCCCAATCAAGTGCTAACACCTCCACCTTCCTCAACATACGGTCTCTGAAACAGTTAAGCATGGCTAGTTATCAAAGCACTTGACATATCAAAAAACAAAAGTGCGGGGATAATGTAAAAAATAAACTGAATTAAAACCAAGATCATTGGATAACAACTGACTTAATTTTATATGTAATTAATTTAAAAACAGCAACATTTTTTAGTTTTAATGAAGCTGCTACCGTGTTTCTAGTCTGCCACATCAGAGTGCTACAGAATTTAGATTTGCGTTGCTGGAAAGTACCTGGGGCACTTTGTTCCCATTGCCAGGGCACTGCCCAACTGGATCTCCACCACCCATCACCGATTTTTTCTACATTATAAGAAGCCAAAGGACTAGGAGTTTTAATGTTGTAGGAGTCAGAGAGAATGCATGATGCAGGCATGGGAGCAGCAAGTAAAGCACTGCAATGTTTGTCAGACGGAGGAGAGGCAGATAGTTACGTGGCTGGTAGTTGTGTGTTTAACAGGAAAAAGGAATTATGGCACAATGTGAGTGTCACATGCCTGGACAGGAAAGAAATAGCCATGGGATCTTCTCACCTGGTGAACATCTCTCCTATAGCCAGAGTCATTGTTGCTACCTCCAATCACATACAGCTTTCCCAGGAATGCAGCCATCCCATGCCAGGCACGTCTGACTGGACCATCAGCTAAGCTGTCCCACTGGTTAGCCGCTGGATCATAACAGTGTAATTCCTTCAAATAATCCTCTCCTCTCCTCCCACATGTAATATACATTTTCCCATCCAGTGCTGCTCCAGCATGTGCATACACCTGCACCATCACAAGAAAAGGCAAGAGGATGATGACAGGTTTTATTGTGTGTGTTTCCTCCAGCTTCAAGCACAGTAAGTATGGAATATAAATCTCCTGAGGATATATGATATCAGAGGTGGTGTCTTCCTCTGATTACTTAGATGCCAATATTTGAAAGGATTCTGCATAAGCAATTATTCCATAGGTCTGAGGATCAGTCCTTGAATTGAAATTAACTAGAATTTCTCTGACTCCTCCACAGTTGCAATGCCTTCATGTTTCTTATTGCTCCTGAATTAGCAGCTCTTCCATACTATTACTTTCCTCCCTTGCCTTTTATGAAGCCCGGTGTGGAAATTAAGTCTTACAGAAGTTTTAGCAATGTTCTCAGGAAGGCATAATAGCCTAATGGGTAGAACTTGAGGAAGTCAGAAGACCTGGGTTCTGTTCCCAGCATTGACTTATTTGTGACCTCAGCCTAGTCACTTAATCTCTCTGTTCCTCTATTTCCCATCTGTAAAATGGGAATAATACTTACCTGTTTGTAAAGTGACTTGAGGTTTTCAGATAAGAAGCATTATGAAGTGGTTTTATTTGTATTGTTAACCTGCCACAAAACTTTTTAAGTTACAGTAGAATTCACAATAATTTCTTGAAGAGGTGAATTAGGATGTTACTTCTGTTTCCTAACCAAAATTGTCATCAAGAACTTTTGCATGAGTTTTTATTTATTTCCTCCTTGTTTTGGGACAGTCTCTTAGAAACCTAAAAATAGCACTTCTTGGCTGGTTAAGTAGAAAACTCAGAAGGATAAATACTATGTAAGTGGCTGTTCAGTGACATATCTCAAATAAGTCCAGTGGTCTCAATCTAGGTCACTGAGTCCACATCTAGTCCACATCACAAACTTCCACCACCGACACCCTTGTTTGATGGCTACATCACATAAACCTCCACCATCGTCACCCTTGCGTGCAGTCTCAGAAAAGTGGCCAAGGACTGAATGAGCCATAGAGACTGACTTACCCTATTCTCCCTAGAGGTGGTCCCTTCAGATCAGGGCTGAGAGGGGGAAGCTTGCACTACTGCTGCCCATGCTGTATCTATTCTGAGAACAAATAGAGGTCTTCATTCTCCAAGGGTATGAATCAGGCACCTTTCACCAGCATGAAATTCAATTTTTAAAGTTTTTTTAAACAATAAAATTAATGTTTACAGGGGAAACTAATAAGAAAAAAGGAAGACAAGCATCTAATTTCAATGGGCGGTCAAACATACGTTGTCCTTGCTGCTCATACACTCATGGATTTCTTCCCTCTCTGCTCATACCAGTTTAGCGTTTGATCCTGAGTCAAATAGAGCACCTGCAATTCTGACTAAAACTGATGGGAATTGCAGGTGCTCGGTACCATACAGGATCAGACCCTACATTATTCAGGAACTACTTTTCTTTGGAAAGTATATTCCAATATGGCAATTCAATATTATTAGAAAAGTAGCGTCACTGGAACACCAAAGAATAATCCCCTCACATGATGAGTGAAATGAGAAAAAATGGAAGTATAAAACCTCCAAATACAATCTTCCAACTTTTATGAAGGCTACCATTTCAGAACATGCCTCTCAACCATTCTCACATATACTATTTTAATATTACACCCAAATTAACCTCTGTCATGCACACAGAAAGTTTACCTTGACCATGTACAAGTACAGAATTAATTTCTCAACATGATTTAATTTTTAAAATCTAGCATTTAATATCAGTTAGAGAGAACATACACATGGCAAAGATGCAGACCCCCTGGTATTTTAAGCATCCTTCTTACTATTTTTTATCCGACACACAGAGAGACCTCTGTCAGCCACCTGAATTTTAGCAGATTGAGAGGTATGCTTGAGACAAGTAGCAAAAAGCATCTAGGAAAGATGATGGCAAATATTAAGGGTGCTTATTAGCTTTTGCTGGCATGTGTATTCCTTACCTCCTTCCTCAGAGGTGCCACATATTCCCAGGTGTTGGTTTTTGGATCATACCTTTCCACCTCCCTTAGGTCTTCATGGTAGTCCCGCCCTGCGACAGCATATATATATTCGTCCACAACACAGACACAGAGGTCAGCATGCTCTTGCTGCAGAGCCTGGATCTGGAACCATTTGTTGTGTCGTGGGTCATACCTTGCAAAGGAATATGACCAAACTGGGTTACCATCACAAATCCACCGCAGAGCACTAAGACATGGACACTGTGTCACTGCTGGTACGTGGGTCAGCACCACATCCATCTGGATCAGTGCACTCTCTTTGGCCCAAATTCAGCTTTCCTGTAACCAGGTGCAATTCACTAGAGTGAAGTTTGGCCATTCATGTCAAAATATAATTATCAGCTAAGTTTTTTATTCTATTTTGAAGGATAATCCATTAGCAAATCTAATCGTGCTGTACAGTTACTATTTCTAGTATCCTTTGCACTTCTGCCAATCTATATTGCCCATCAACCTTGTTAGTTTGCAATCATTCCAGAGTGTGGAAATCGGCTAAAAATAGCACTCAAAAGACCAGGAAGGGCATGAACATTTGGAGCTTCTTTAATTTGTTCAGATATCTTCTGGTAAGAAGGTATTCAACCTTTTCAGCTTTAGCTTTCACCCCCAAATATCAATTCCAGATAAAATATGAAAATCTTAATTATAGGAGCAGCCTGAAAGCAATGGCAGGAACTTAAATTCATCTTGCATATGACAAACATTAAAAACAACTAAGCTAAAACGTATAAAAATTACTAATTTGCAGACATTGTTAGCCAAAAAACTTGAAATACAGCTGTTTACTGTGTAATGGGCATTAACATCTAGAAAGAAAGCCTGATCTCAGTTGAACTTAAAAGAAACAAAACAAAAACTGTTACTGTGCTCAATTGGAATTTTCTAACCTAAAATTTAAGACTTTTTTTTTTTAACTTGATTTAGTTGTGCTTCAATCTTGGGAGGTAGCAAGATGCTCATTATTTTGAATTGGTCTATAATGCCATTAATTAACCAATGTTACCATTTTGTTTAAAATGTTTGATAGTTGTGCTCCTTAAATCACTTCCCTTTGGTACCGGATTCATGTATCCTATATCTCTAAAATTTTTACCATCCTAATTCACTTCTGCAGACCATCAATCTGACATTTCCCCTCTGTCTAAGAAGCAACTTTCCCTTCAGAAACAGTTGTTAACAAGCTTCCATTCCTGCCCCATTCAGGCAACCAAATACAAGACTTCATACTTACATATAGTAGCACATCTGACTTCAAAGTACAATAGAAATATTAACCTAAATAACCCTCACAACCACCCTACAGGGTGGTAAATATTATTGCCATTTTACAGATGAGACAGGAACACACAGAGAGAGGTTAAGAAAATCAACCAAGGTAAGGAAGAGAGTTAGTGTCAGAACCACGATCAGGACACAGGAGTCCCTGGCTCCCCGTTCTGTGCTCAAAACTCAAGAATATTTTACACAGCTCAACAGAGCTGTTATGTAACATTGCTATATTTGCTTTCCCCCTCGTGGTTGATTACCAAATGATGTATGCACAAACAGAAAGCTTCCTCCTCCACAATCAGGCTGGTCTTCCTTAGTCCTTGCAGTTTCTTTCAAATGAGGTCCCAGTACCATTCCCAACTTTCCTGGCCAGCTATCACGTATACTGCAAAAGTGACTGCCCGACTCAGGGAATGGTAATAAAAAAAATGGTGGCAAAAGTAGTCTCCTCTTACCTCCAACACCTGGACTCTGCTCGAAAACCTCTTACGTTGTTATCTCCCCCAATCAAGTATACAAAATTGTTGAAAACAGCAATCCCTTGGTTGGACATTCTGGGGGCTAATGCAGCAGTAAAGTGCCTCCACTCTCCCAACAGGGGGTTCAGGTACTTGGCTTGGTCACTGAGGACTGTGGATGGAGTAGAATGCATCCCTCCAAAGCCCACTACACAGTGGAACTCTGACCTAAGCTGTGTCTGTGAGTTTTGAAGCATGGGCTGAAGACATTCATTCTTGTGGTACATTAGTGCATCAGCTACAGTATCCCTTAACGGACATGGGCTTAATTTGTCATGGAGTCTTTGCAGGATCTGGAGCTCCATCAGGGGGAAGCGGACTGTTTCCAGTAATTTAGGAGGCTCCATCAGCGAGACCTGATCTGTCTCCACCTGTTCTGGGGTGTAATGGTACAGAAGCGCCCCTTCATAAGCCTCATTCTCGCAGTTGACCTCCAAGTGGTTGCTACTCAGGAGGGAATAGACCTTCTCCAGGGGTAGCTGGCGGTATATCTCTGTCTTTGAGAAAGCTACAAAGTTCTTGAGAATGTAGGAGTCCAGCTGCTTGCTCAATTTATTCAAGTCAAAGAGGTCAGCCAATTTATACACATCTAGGATGTTCTCCTCATCCACCCAGGCCATGAGAAAATCACAACAGAAATTAATGACTTCTGGAATCTACAAGAGACAAAGCAGATGGTTTATTTCAGTTAAAAATGTGTGCCTTCCACTAAAGAGACCAGATTCATAGAAGTATGGAAGACTCAAGCTGAGGAAGTTGTAAAAAATTAAAGGGAACACCTGTCACCAAGAAGACTGACAATGATCTCTGGCTGATATCAATCCTGGCTGGAAATAAAAACTGATAGCCATGGTCAACAGTACTGACTCTTTCACTGAAGATGACAAGAATATGATCCACTGTGGTTTGTACATGAACAGAATATAATTCTTCTGTTTCCAAACAGATTAATCAGTGTGCAAAAGGCTGACACACAAAGGCACAACAGAATATTAAATTAGGCCCTATCATTCAAATGCAGAGGAAACTTTTGCAAGGAAAGTTAATATTTTTTTTTTGTAGTTTACTGACTACAGTATGACATTGCTTCCGGACATCAGGAGCATCCTGACATCAGGAAAATTTTCTTTGCTATACATGACAAACTTCTGTTGACTCCACAAGGGTTGACAGAGTAAATCTCTAGTGAATATGTAATGTAATACCACAGCAGGTACAGAGTGGATAATAAAAGCAAAAACTCTCTCAATGGCAAAATAAGAGCCTCTGTAGCAACCGGGTTCCTAGTTCCACTCACAGTGTATCTGTGGAATCAGCCTTTATACTGTAGATGAGATCCTGAAAGGTTGCAGCATCACAATGTAAGAAGAAAGAAAGTAGGTTATTTAATGTAGATCATAATGTAGGCACTCTAACAGAATCTCCCTTGAGGTGTCTCTAAGCAGGAAAGGGGTTATTAAGCACAACTGTAAGAGTTGGCGCTCTGGATAAAATGGTGAAAAATTATACATAAAAACATGAAACTTCTACTTATAGGAAACTTCTACATGAAACTCCTACTTATAGGAACGACACATCCATCCAAACCTAGTATATACTCATCTGTAGCTACTTACAGAGACCTGGTCTACACTACAAACTTATGTTGGTATAACGACGTCACTCAGGAGTGTGGAAAAGCCACATCCCTGAGCGACGTAGTTATACTGATCTAACCCCCCGTTTAGACAATGCTATGTCAATAGGAGTGCTTCCCCCATCAATATAGATACTGCCTCTCGGGGAGATGGAGTATTTACAATGACTGGAGAAGCTCCTGTTGACGTAGGTAGCATCTTGACTAAGTGCTATAGTAGCACAGCTTCACCAGTGCAGCTGTACCACTGCAGCGCTGTAAGTGTAGACAAGCCTTTAATCTGCAGTTTAGAACACCCAGAAAAAAGTTCTAGTCAAATCCACAAGTAGACTGAAAAGCCCCTATCCCTTTATTCCTCCTCCTGTTGTGTCTTTCACCTCCTCAACCTCTCCCATTTATTCCCCAGGGTATCCCCATTCCTTATATGTCCCATTTTTCCCTTTGTCTTCTTGCTCCATCTCCCAATCCCTCACCTGAAATTGGCAGGCAGCAGCTAGCGTTTCTTGCACATTGTTCAGGCTGAGTTCCAGCTCAGAAGTATATATGAAGTTCAGGATTTTACACATAGCATTGTAGGATACTCCATGAATACGAACCTCTTCCTGCTCCATTTCTCTTAGCCCTCCAGCAAACATTCCTCTGTAGAAAGAAAAAGGTACACACTACACTGGAGTTGTACCAAAGCTATGTACAGTTCAACCCAGTTTAGCCATATTGCTCTGGGGATATCCAAAACACTCAGTAAGACTGACAGCTGGACAGAGAGGCATGCAGGCTTTGCAAAGCTGTTTCCAAATCCAGCAGTCCTGGAAATATGCTGGGTTATACAGTTTTGGAACTGGAAACCCAGAGCACAGCCTTTTCAGAATGCAGTGAAAAGACACAAACCAGCTGGATCTGAAAATCCAAAAGGCATAGTCAAGCTTTGGTTAACTAGCGCTTATCCGTACCCATATTCTCCATGTGCATTCTTGCATTAATTTAACTTATAAACTGCTTCCCTGTTAAGCACCTGAAGCCCTATAAAACATAAAAGCTACCCTCATTAATAAATAAATAAATAAATAAATCACAATCAAGAAGGCATATAGACACCTGCATCCAACAATGGGATCATTGTGTTTAAAGATTTTAGGTGTTTAGATTTAGATGTTATAAACCCTTGTTTTTAAAGAAGTTCAAAATAGCCATGGAAGTGCGCTAGATTAGTGACGGTGCTCTATTGCTCCAAAGGGTCCATGGATTCCAATGCCACTGAGTCACATTGAGGAAGATGCTAGTTACAGATGCACAGTGACACTGGACTCACCTGAAATAGTCACATGATGCAGCTAGAAGTATCCGATGAGCTTCAATAGGTTTCCCTTCTACTACCAGGACTACATCAAAAAGGATGCCACCATCTCGGAGAGATACCAGGCCACTGAGTAAGGACTGGGAGTGCTCTGCACTGCGATAAGTGGTGCTGGTGCACTGTTGAAGAGAGGGTTCCAGGGGAGTCTTGCATGGCTGAGTCAGCTCCTGATCCTCCGCCATCACAAGCAGAAATGCTCAGGACCTCACAGCCACCAGTTACAGCAAAATGAATTCTGTGAGACAACAAACGTAGCTAATGTTTGTGTTTGTGAGTCATTAACAGCATTTTGACTCTTATCACAGTCAGCAAAACACACAAACCCTTACATACAATGGAGAGATCTTAAAACACGGTTCTACCCCAATGGGATTATTTTGGAGTTACACAAAGAGAAGAGTTTTGTGCAAAGTGTTGATTTTATTTATCAAATTCCCAGCTTCACAGTGTTCTTAGATATCTTGCTGTAATAGAAGCTGCAACTTGAGTTTACATCTTGAGTTTACTAGAATACATCAAAGTTCTTGTTTTGTTGTATTTTTTTCTTGTCTTTGCCTTTTTACATTGCTTTAGCTGAGAATGTTTCCATAAACGCCCCTTCTTGTCCCAGGACTAAAGTCTCTAATCTCATGGCTAATCAAGGAAAAGAAGGAATTATGGCAACTGCAGACTGCATTGGCCTTTTATAACCTTGACTATGAACATTCAGCACTGTGAGGGGATGCTTTTGCTGTCCAAATGGATATAGCCCTGCACAGATCAAAAAATGTGGATCCACATTTGATCCACACCTGCGATAATTACCTTGCATCTAATCCAGAATCCACACTCCACCTTTTATATGTATCCACATCAGCCCCATCTCACTTTTAGAGCCATGTGAATTTGGATCTGCAACTAATCCGCAAAGATGGTAAACAATACAACCACCTTTACGGATTGCAAAGCAGATATCGGCAGATTTGCACAGCTCTACAAATGGGCACTGCTTTTCTAGAAGGTTACCAAAGTGAGAATATAAAGACACAACTTTCAGGAAGAATTGAACTTCTGAACAATTCCCAGCCTTTACAATCAGTGGAACATCTGAAAGGGAGAAATCGCCATTTGTCTAAACTACATTTACTCACACAGCTCTAGATTTTACTGTATAGAATTCACTGCAAAATTATGCTGAGAAAATGTTAAAGTTGCAAATTGCACAGCTAGGCAATCAAGAGTCAGGAAATGCCAAAGTTAAAACTCAACACACAACTTCAACTGTCTTGTGCTTGTGTAATACGTATGACATTAATGGTACGATCACAGCCTACTCAGATACAAAATACAAGCTCCCCATACCCATAAGCAGTACCTTGCAATACATATTTTCACATAACCACATTATGCTCATCATCATCATCAGAAGTATCCAGTAGAGATTTTTCTTAATACAAGTTCTGTTTTCTATAGACAATGATGGGGAAAATCTTGGCTCCACTGAAGTTAATGGTAAAACAACCACTGAATTTACAGGTGTTTATATTACTGTGGAACTTTAAATGTGACTTTTCCCTTTTTGAACACATTCTCTGAATAGCAATCTATTATTGTAATAGTTCACAAACTGTTTCTCAGAGAAACACCATTATGGAGTTATCTTAAGAGTATGAATTTCCTAACAGTGGCCGTTTTACTGAGATGTTTGCCCAATATTTCTCTCCTGTGTCCTTTCCCCAAGTTCATAACATAACTATATGATATTTTGCACTGTGTTCTTGGGCACTAACTTGAAAGCCAGACACTGGGCATTACTGCATAATAGTGTAATAAATACAGAAAAAATATTAAAAAAGCAAAAGTGTCTTTAAACAGTGTTTCCAAAGCTTTTTCATAAGGCCACAGTGAATCTTTAAGAGTTCAACTGTTTCTGCTATTTATTCCTCCTTACGCAGCCTGCTTGCCTGTTGTTTGTAATATCATAATTTTCACAGCATCTACTTAGGATGTCACACAAGATTCTGGCAGCAGCTGAACTGTGTTAAATAAAAGTGCCTGTTTTTGTACCAAGCTCTCTCATAAAAGAAAAAAAAAAGAAAGAATGGCACATTGAAAAGTTTAATTTAGAAACAACTCTGAAGATTCTGTGAGGCTCTGCAGGTTTTTAAACAACAGCTAATCTAATGTAACAGCTTTCAAATTCTGGTCCACTGAATGACATTTTGTTGGTCTGCAGATAGCTATCTGGTAATGTTGCTTGCTCTCTCCTGTGTTTCCAACTGTTTAATCAGATTAACACAGATAAAAATGCATAAATGCTTTCTCAATATTCCTTTTCCATTAAGTAATTGCTGTATTTGCCACAAAGATGTCATGCAATTTTAAATGGAAGGGACGCATCCAGAAGACATTTAAGTTGTGGTTCACCCTCAAGAAGTTTGAGAATTTGTGATCTAATGGTTTTACTGCCATATGTGGATTAACTGGCATCACTGCGATCTGTTATAGAACATTTCCTTCCTTCCCAAAGTAATTCCAAGTCCCCAAAGATATATTAGAGGCTCTGTACTATCTTTTATGGTTTAGAAGAGGAAATGGAGCTTTCCTAAAGTCTTTCCTCTAACAAAGTGTCTATTCCTTCCAATAACAGGGCATTTCCAGTTTCCTAATGTCACGGTACCTGTCAACCCAGATTCCTAATTCTCAGGTTACACAAAACTAAAAGATAGTTTCCCAAAAACCAATTTGAGTTCCAGGCTAATCAATTAATGTCGGTTCCTAGGTCAGGTGCTAAAGTCAACTTCCAGTTTTACTCCCAAATTATCCCTTCTAGTTGCTGAAATTATTGCTCACAAGGGACTGAAAACACCATCCCAATCCCAAGGTGCGTGGTCCAGATAAGGCAGCATAGCACAGTTGGTGCTAGGGCTCGGCGATGAAACGCCAGTGGCATTTGGGACCACAGGCCGTGTTGGTTTTGACGTGAGAAACTCCAAATAAGAAGTGTGTGCGTGGCCAGCAGCCGGACGAAAGAATGGTCTTTGCGTTCCCGACAGTGGAGTTCAGGCTCCGCTCTACCCACAGAGCAAAGGACAGGTGGAACCCAGCCGTGGCTTTCCGGGAGGTTCCCTGCTACATATGGCGGCTTGGCTGTTGGTGGCACCTGAAGGACCACGCCCGCTGCTCCGTCGCCGTGCCCGCTGTCCCAGCTGCGGCTGTGCCCAGCTCCCCTCTGGCTGTGGGGACAGCTGCGGAAGACTTCGTTTCCAGGGCTAATGCGAAGGTCAGACCCGCGGTCAGTGAGGGAGAAGGCTCCGAGCCCCACGGCTTCGCCCCAGGCGACACTGGCCTGGAGCGGGTCTGGCTCTGAGCGCCCCTCATTAACACCCCCGGGGCTCTAGAAACCAAGCCGTGGGGCACGTGCCCGGGCCATGGCACTGAGGGGCCGAAGCGCGCGGGCAGCGGTTACGCGCCCCTCTCGCTGCCCGCCAATCACCGCGCGCGGCGCGCTGAGGCGGCCCCTTCCCGCCAACGGGCGGAGGGTGGGGGAGGGGGAGGGGGCGGGCAGCGCCGGGGTTCTCCTTGCGCGCCGGGCCGCGGCTGCGCAGCCGCCTCAGGCGGTTTCTCCGCCAAACCTCAGCGGGCGGGGGGAGGGGCCGGCGCCCTGTCGGTGGAGGCAGGGCGGCAGGCTCGCCGGGGGCGCCCCTCCCCCCCCACAGCCCATGGCGGGGCCCCCGGAGCCAGCCCCCGGCGGCACAGCTGGGAAACCCCGGGCGGGCGGAGGGCGCCCCCACCCGGCGGAGGCCGGCAGCGAACCTACCGCCAGCGGCCGCCCCAGCCTCGCGCCTGCCCCGGCGCTGCCCTTCCGGGTTCATCTTCGCCGAGCCGCAGAGCGAGACTCGGGGGTTGCCAAGCGTCACCAGAGACCAGAGCCGCGCCGCCAATCGCGGCGAGCCCCAGCCGCGGGGCGGGTCATGTGGCCGGAAGTGAGCGGAGCCACTGCTCATGTGACCGGAAGTAACGCCTCGTGACCAAAAGTGATTTCCCCTCCCCCGCCCCCCCGCGTGGCTCTCCTGACAGGAAGTGACACCTCATGATGACTGACCGGAAGGGGCGGGGCCTACGGTAGTGGAGGCTTGGCCTGCCCCTGGGTGATCCAGGCACCCCCCCCCCCGTCACCCCTGGGTCCTCTTCCTGCGCCAGCTGCCCCCCATTGGCCAGCCTGGCGTCTCTGTGTGCGCTGCCTGGGGACCTGACATCGGGGGGTGTCTGCACCCACGCGGTCCACTGTCCTGCACCCACGCGGTCCACTGTCGGCTGACGGCGTCGCCAGAAAGGCCGCACCCCGTGCAATGCCCTCGCAGGAGCGTGCGCCGGCTCGTCGCGGTGGTCTGGGCACGGCCCTTTGGAATCGCGCAGCGGTCTTCGCGGCAGTTGGGGGTCAGCCGTGGGCACCTGCAGTGACAGAAGACAGGAGATGGGTGACGTCGGGGTGGTTTCATTAGCGATCCTGAACGACGGCCGTGTCAACGGACAACGTGCTTTTAGTTCTACCCAATTTCAGGGACGTTTTCACGTTATTCGCGGGTTTACGGACAGTGTCAACACTGTACTTTTTTTTTTTACCTGACTCTCCATAAATCTACGGACGGTTGGCAGCCCTGGCCTGTTGCCAAGTGGGAGTGGGGGGAGGGCTTGAGGGGGGCCAGATGTAGTCAAACCGGCTCTGTCTGCAGCAGGGCTGGATGGGGCCAGCAGCAGGTGATCATGCTGGACACTCACTAAGTCAGCCTCAGCCACTGCTATGCCAGTCATCAGTGACTGTGCCACGTGTGGACTAGGCCAGTGTCACATCTGAGCCCAGCCTGGTGACTGTTAGATAGGTTAGCCACTAGCCCCCCACCTCTACCTAGGGGCCCTCCTCGGACCAGACAGGCCATAGCACCCTGAGAGGTTTACCCTCCCACACCTGTCCTTCCCAGGACTAGCTCCCACGGTCCCACCACCCGCTCCTGCCCCCATAGAGTAGGACCAGAGCGCCTTGCCCACATGACTGCACAGAGCGGTAGGATGACCCCTACCAATTTCCCCTCTCTGCCTGGCTGGCTGAGTACATAGACTTGCTTGCTCATAGATCTATCTGGATATCTCATGCCTTTTGGATAGGCCTCTAGGTTGGGGTCTGGTGCATTTTTCAAGCCCTGGTTAATGCAGTGATTTGTTTCATCCAAAAATTACCTTAATCCTAAAAGTGCTGCCAATGCTGATAGATGAATGCCCAGCAAAAGAGAGACATTTGGATGACATCTCCTAAATTAAATATGATGCAGTATAAAGGCACCCAGATGCACCATAACCCACTTCTTTTCCCGTAGAAGAGATTTACTATCAGTATTGTAAAGGGAGGCAGAAGGTGAAGTGAGTCAGATAAAACTTCCTACTACTGTACAAAACTATCAGTCCCCTGGCTCTGACAAACAGTAACTTGTCAGATATGTAATATACTTTCTCTTCCTGCTCTATTTTTCATTGTAACTATATTAATTTTTAATTGTAACTATATTAATATGCTGTTTTCCTCCATCCACAGCTTTCATAGCTTGTCCCTATGTTCTGTGGGTGACATGCCCACCAAATCGTCACACATGCATGTTTTATGCATGGCTGCTTGTTTCAGAAAAATCAACCACTGTGCATTGATGTTGACTCTAAATCCATTAGAGTGGTACGTATCTAAGGGCTTCTCTCCATGGGGGAGACACTAACTTTAGTTTGTGCACATTGATTAAAATGATGTGGGTACACACAATGCAATTCTCAAAGCACACTAACTTGCCAGTTAATATGTATTAAGTAATTTACTTTGAAGGCATATTAAATTAATTGCTTGTTGATTTAGTGTACACTGTTTGTGTGAAAACATTTCTCAATTACACTAATTTGGCAGGCCTCCAACTTGCACCTCACACTGCTTTGCATGACACCAGGATCTATCAATTCTGTTTAGTCTTAATTATTGTATTCATCTCCTGTCTGGCCTCTCATTTCTACTCTGCTCAAAATGCTGTTACTTATGTCCTTTTAATACCTTCGTTATCTTCCTTCCCTTTACAGTTTCATATTCAAGTTCTTTGTTTACCTCATAAATCTCTGCTCCCATTCCCTCTCACATCCATCTCTGTTCTCTGTGCCTTTACCAATCTTTCACTTTATCCCTCCCTTTCACCACTTTTGGGGTTGCATCTTGATCTATTGAGTCTCTAGCAAAGGAGAAACTGACTGATGCGCTTTCTATAAAGTGGAAACAGTGAAAATGACAACAGACAGTGGTGCCCAATCACAAGGAAAATACACAGAATAAAATGTTTTCTTTCTCATGTTTTTCAGTTATAAGAATCTTAGACCACAGGCACGAAAACACATGAAACTCTGTGACTAATTCACATCTGTAAAGATAAGCATGTGTGTTTACAGTATTGTCTGTGATTTTCAAAGAAGCTTCTGTGAAAACCTCAGCTGTTACCTATAACTACAGTAGATACAAACGTTCAGCTAGAAATGTGGTTTACAAGTTGATGATAACCCTTATTTTTTTAAACTGTTTTTTAATTCTGCAGAAGCCTGTGAAGTCAACAGAGAAGTGTCAGGGTGGTACAGTGTCCTGAACTCGTTCAATCTGACTCCTGGGAAAGAAAATATTGAAACCATTAACTTTATGTATTGGAAGCCACCATCCTGCCAGCTTCTCCATGTGGGATGACCCTAAAGGCAACTGGGCTCTGCACAGGTGCAGGTGTCCATACCAGGTCGAGTTGTGGGATCAGAGCCCAAAACTAACCCTATATATTTTGCTCCTTAGTGCATCTAGCTTCATCAATTATGTCACTCACTAAATGCATGTAAGAATTGTGTGAGGCCCCTCTCATCAGTCTCATGTGCCACTAACCGGCATCTCGGGGGCAGCCTCATTAGAATGGCCAAGGTCTGAATGTACCCGTCAGACCAAGACCTCAAACACAAAACTACCTTTCCCACAATGCACTGAGGGGTTCAGGTGAAAGCAGCCAGATTACTTTTCCCAGGATGCACTGGATTCCCCCCCACCCCAAAGCTAGTACCTAGGTTTCCCCACCAACTATGTGGGGGCACAGCCAAACTAGGTTAAGAATTTAGTTCCTGATTAGACATAGACAGTGGTTAGACTCAGCTGGAAGATGGGCCTCCGTATCTAAGTATGGGGGCCCGGCAGGGACAGAGCCAGAGCAAATAAAGCTTCCCCACTCCCTGAGACGAGGGCTGGCTGGACCTCTGGGACATCCCTTTTCCCGCTCAGCGAGCCCTGCTGGGCTCTATCTCCCCTCAGGCAATGACCCACCTCTCTGTGCCTCCTCCAGGTGGGGGGAGCAGGGCATCAGTCTATTTTCCCTTCTGGGACAGCTGGCCTCTTGTCCCCCCCCCCCATGCCTGCGGGAGTGTGGGGGGAATCAGTTGGCCTTTCCCTGTGGCGGAGGCAGCCATCCTAGGGCTCCCTACCGTCCCTCCCTCCTCCAGGACTGGGTTGTTTGGTTGTTCTCCTCCACAGGGAGGGAACCAGTCCATTCCCCATCTTCAAAAAGCCTTTGCAGTATAGTCCTCTGGGATGTTGCACAGCATCCTAGACAGTAATGGTGAAAGGTGAACTTTTGGGTTAAAACACTGCAATAAAATACCTATTCTCACCAAAAAATAGCACAGGCTTTCTACCCTGTGGAATACAGGCCTGGGCTTTATAAGGTCCTCTAAAAGACACACACGAAGTAAACTGCATGAAACTTTTTATCAAGAGCTCAGCCCTTCAACTCGGTGGCAGTGAGGATATGACACCATGTTATGCTGGGGGGATGCCAATGTGAAGAAGGGAAATGGTGAATCATGGAGTATATTGTTTAAAACTTCAGACAGAAAAAGGTGCCTTGAATCAGTATGAATAATTAGTATGAGATAAGCGGAAAATTAATCGTTCATTAGTATGTGAATGTGTGCACAGAACTGAGTATGGCTGCACTGGCAGTTGTTTATCTCTTCAACTCTGCACTTGCTATTTCTCTTCTGGTCCTGTACAGTTAAACAGTCACCTTTTTATTAGAAACATGCCCTGTCCTTGTCAGTTCCTGAGCGGATCACGGTTTACAAATGAGCTATTATGAAAAGCCCTTCAACCTGGTGGTGAGGAAATGACATCGCGCTATGCTGAGGGGACAGCAATGTGAAGAAGGGAAATGGTGAGTCATGGAGTGTATTGTTTCATCATTCTCTGCTACACTACATCTTGGCTCTTACTTTGGGAGAAATGTCTGTCTCTTATGGCCAGATTTATTAGCCATTTTTGAGACATTTGTAAGTAATCCTTCCAGGCTGGATTGATTTAAATCACCAAGAGAAAAACATTGATTTAAATCAAGATTCCCACTGATACTTCTTCACATATTTCTTAAACAATGGTGCAAATATGATCACTAAAACATGTTAGTTGACAGCTCTACAGCATTTTACGACATGTAGGAGGGTATACTTTGTGTAATTTTTTAGATAACTTGATTTTTATCAATTTAGGAAATAGTACATAATACTCATTGCCTGTGTCAAGCTGTGGATGCAGCAGCAGTACGTTAGGAATGGTGAGAACTAAATCAAACATAAACACAATAGCACTTGTATTTTATTAAACTAGACCTTAAATGGTACATAAATGTTTCACATTTGCAATTGCAGCAGTCTCCTGAGTTGCCAGCTAACGTCTGTCCTTAAATTCTTTTTTTTTTCTTTTCTTTTTTTTAATTTTCAAATGTTATTAGCTCTTAACAGGCAAGTCATCACAATACTAGACATACGCTGTCCTTAAAACATCTTCAGCGAGCTCTCATCTTCCCCACTCCCACTGTCATTTTTATTCATAGACTGAAACAAATATGAGTTTTTCTGCTTTTTCAACTCCCAGTCGATTTTCTTAGCTTTGAGTCAATAATGCTAAACTATGAAAATATTCTCTTTGTGCCTGCAGAGGAAGCTACTGCTGTGAAAAGTTGTCTTAGCAACTGAAGGAACTGTTTAAAGGTGTCTGGCTATTGATTTCCACCAGTTCAGGGGAGCGACTTTGTTCAAAACATCATCAGTAAACACGTACTGTTTAAATGGTTCCGCTCCAGCCCTGAAATGTATTATGACTGGCATAACTGAGGAGGGATTTTGAGATGCCAAGGCCATGGCAGCATCATCATCTTCAGAAGTTAGGTATCTACCTTTATCTCTGGGGTTGAGAATATTTGCAAGAAACTGAGGTGGAGTTAATGCTTGATCCATTCGCTTTTTTACTGCCTGCAGTTTAACTTTTCTGATGAGGTATTTATTTCTTCAGTGTCTATTGAAGTGCATTTCAAATTTCGACAGCATCAGTAATGCAGCAACAGTTTCTCTGAAGTGAGTATAGGCTTCAGTATACTGAGCATATCCTCTACATTCATTTTAAACCAATGTTAGATACTTTGGATGAGATATTTGTATCTATTTTATCATGGTTTTCTTCACAAAGTTTTATGAGAATAGGCCAGTTCTTAATAAATTGCTCAAAACCATCAACCACAGAATTCCATTGAATATCTTGAGGGAGAATTAGTTTGGATCCTCCTGCTCTCTTCAGTGAAGCTGAAGCAAAATGGTTGTTACGGAAGTATTTTGTGACTTCCACATTTTCTTTTATTCCTGGAGAAAACGTAGTTATGTCTTGGGCTAAAATATGCTTTAAACTGGCATTGCAACCATGTGTTATTACGGAGCATCCTTCCACTTCTTTTTTTAATTCTCTTTTCATCTTTGCCACATTTGCAGCATTGTCTGTGACAAAACTGTGTGCGTAACAGATGAATTTTTGTTCACCATTTATTACAGCTTTCACTGCCATTTCTTTTAAATATTCTGTTGTGTGGGCATTTCCCAATTTATCTGTTGTTTCTGAAAGATATGCAACCCCATCTTCTGTTGTCACACTGGCACATATTACCGAATCATTGTGTACATTGCTCCGCCCATCAAGGCTTAAACTGGCAAATTTCTCCTCATTATTTCTTGCACACTGTTCAAGTTCTTTCTCATACACTGTATCTAGCATCTTGCCACCAATGTCTGCTCTACCAGGTGGAGTGTAGCCTGGTCGTAAGGACTCAGCCATGTTGATGAAGTGTTTATTGTTAACAATGTGAAAAGGAGAATATGTGGCATAAATTAATCAAGCATTTTGCTGTGAAGCTGGGAGTACCTTTTCCACACCCGAAGACCTTGGTGTGGCTTGAAAGCTTGTCTCTCTCACCAACAGAAGTTGGTCAAATAAGATATTACCTCTCCTACCTGGTCTCTCTAATATCCTGGGACTGACATGGCTACAACTATGTGAGGAACAAATGATAATGGTCTCTTCGATCCAGTAGAGAAAAGTATAAAACAATGCAGTGTCTGGAAGCTGAAGCTAGACAAATTCAGATGGGAAATAAGACATACATACATGTTTTAACAGTGAGTGTAATTAACCAGTGGAACAATTTACCAAGGGTTGTGGTGGATTCTCCATCACTGACGATTTTAAAATCAAGATTGGACATTTTTCTAAAAGCTCTGCTCTGTAAATTACTTTGGGGAAGTTCTAAGGCCTGTGTGATAAAAGGAGTTCAGACAAGTTGATCACAATCATCCCTTCTGGCCTTGAAATCTATGACTCTAACGCTGAGCATCTGCAAAACTTTTTATCTGAAGTCGGTGGCAGATGCTTAGTACCTTTGAGGTAAATAGGCCCTGCATATAAAAATTGAACCCCAAAATTGTAAATTTTTGGTCAAGGTTTTTTCCTTCTAAATTAGTTTACCCAGCTTTTGTGTCGAAAATGTTGTTCAAAGTCAAGCTGCTGAGTACTGAAATATAAAGGGGAAGTTATAAGCATCTGTTGATAGAACAGAAACTCCCTTTCTGGGCATGGCTGAGTGACTGTATGATTGGTGTTTCCTTTTGTTTCAGTTACAAAGCTAGTAAAAAGTTGGATTCTTTTTTTAAATTTATTTTTGAACAACGACTACTTAGGATTGTCGAGTGTCTGTGGACAAACAAGAGCTCAAGTATTTTAGAATGCTGATTTACTGACTGGTTGTATTTTTCAGACCTGTGGAGGTCTGAAATTGCATAAAGGTTATATAATCTGACTACATTTGATTCCAGTGATCTTGGAAGAAGAGTGCCCCATTCTGATTTGCCAGTCCAATACCATGCAATATTTAAGGTTTAGCATCTACAAACAAGTAACTGCTAGCCAGCCAGCAAGCCTGTCAATGTTAAACCTTGAAGTCAGTAAGGCTACTGGGGTATCGCCATCTGCATATCAGCTTCCGGAAGTGAATAAAACAAGTCACAACAACTCTCCTGCATAAGCATCAAATCTCTCGTTTTTCATTCTGCTAGAGGAATGCCTATACTTCAGCATTCTTGCACTTTTTTTTAACTGCAGCACATGGCGGGAGCAGTAAGGTAGCATTCATAGAGGCCACCTGCGAACAGCATCTATAGTTCCTAAAATATCTAAAACAGGCATAAGTTTAAATAACCTTGCTGTTTAAAAGGTCACACTCGCACACACACCTCACGGGTGAGGAGTTGTATGTTTAATCCTGAGAAATTTTATTTTCACCAAGCCAGTCACTTGAATAGGAAGTGTAATAAGATGACACAGCTTGAATTGTATTTGGAATGTTTCATTGTAATCCTGTGTTGGGGAGAGGAGAAATGGCTATTGCCTGATCACCAGTAACTTGGGTCAGTTTCTTAATGGGCAGCAGAGCTGTAGTCTCAGCATTAGCTCTAACCTGGAAGTGATTTCACCTTCCTTGCATGAACTATTTGTCAGGAACTGGTCCATAAATATGCTGATTGGCATGGAGATTAATAATACCCTCTTTTGGAACTGTTAGCTAGATAAGACCACTGCTTTCCCAAATTATTATGTGGTGCTTATATTTAATAAAAGAAATTTAAATTTTTGTTTAATCATGCTGACAGCTAGATTAATTTGATTTTTATATCTATTTTATGCTCTTGCTTATTTGGTTTAGCTAATAAAATATTGCAACTTCTGTGCCGTTGGATGTCCATTCCCCAGACAGCAGCGTTCTGAACGTGAGGAGTCTTGAGGGTGAGGAAGAGGCAACTCTGACCCACCTACTGATGGACTATAGTACTGCCCCTCTAGTCCACTTGTAATTGGTGCCTGACCTGCAACACTGGTGGACTGTGAGGGAAAGTTGACTTCTATATTGATCACTTCGTTCAATAAGCACCATGAGTTCAAAAACCTTTCAGGGCTTGGTCTGGATCTGAGGTGGACAGCTTAAACCAGACAAGTTGTTGAATGTAAATGTACTGGTTATAGCTTACAAAGACATGTACGGTGTTACACCTAAGGGAAAAACCAAAATGCACAAATACAGCATGACGGATAACTAGCTTGGCAGTAGCCCTTCTGATATGGAGCTGAGAGTTGTGGTGAATCTCAACCTTGGACAATGTGATGCTTTTGGGGGGGTGGGGGGTGGGGGGAAGGAGGGATGCAACGCAGTTTTGGATTGCATTAAGAAGGTATAGCATGTAAGTCCCAGGAGGTGACAGCATTGCTATCAACAAAGGCTGAAGGACAGGTATGTTTAGTTTGGAAAAGAGGTGATGGGGGGAGGGAGGGGTGTGTGGATGGGACTAGATAGCATTCTTCAAATACTTGAAAGGCTGCACTAACACAGATAGAGAAAAAATTTTCTCCTGCCACCAATGGTGGCACAAGAGGCAACGGGTTCAGACTACAGCATAGCAGATTTAGATTAAATCTCAGGAAAAATGTCCTAACTGTAAGAACAGTAGGCCAATGGAGCCAACGGCTTAGCGAAGTCATGGAACCTCCTTCACTGGAGGTTTTCAAAGAAGAGGCTGGATAGCTATCTGTCTTGGACACGAATCCTGCATCTTGGCAGGCAGTTAGACTCAATGATATTTGCGGTTCCTTCTAACCCTGTGGTTTTATGATTCCTCATAAAAAGTCAATACTCATTACACTTTTCAGGATCAGTCCATTAGTCTGAATGTAAGTAACTGCCACATAACTGAGTAATTAAAATAGTTAATTAAGAAAGTAACAGCAGTAGAACAGGAGAAACCCTTACGGAATGAGGGAAATGACAGATTGGGTCTAGGTGTTCATAGTTCTAAGAAACAGGGACTTGGGAACATAGGCGCATGCACGCCTTGCTCTGCCCCTTCTAGTCCCCCCGGGGAACCAAAGCGCCCATGCTGCTGCTGGACTAGAGCATCCCACCCACATGCCTAGAGTGGGCTCATTCCAATGCTGCATTCAGCAGGGCAGAGCAACACCCCGTCTTGCAAAGGCGTGCTAACCAGTTTCATCTCTGTGGTTCCGACTGCCTCATCCCTGCCCTTAGTTTCCGTCTGCCTCGCTGCCCGAAACGTCTCATGCCCTAGATCAGTGGTTCCCAACCTTTTGTCTGCCGCGGCACACCTTGATACCTTTAATTATTCTGAGGCACACCACCATATAGTCTCCAAATGAACTCATGAATATTCATGAGCCAATCCAGAACTCTTCCAAGTAGTTTTCCAAAAATTCCACGGCACGCCTGCTCAGGCCTGGCGGCACAGCAATGTGCCACGGCACGCCGGTTGGGAAACGCTGCCCTAGATGATACCCTGACGGGGCCTGGCCAGGGCTGCCTTAGTCCTAGACGTGCTGCCATGGGAAGGCCCAGCACAGGGAGCGCCAGTGGCTGGCATTTCCCATGCCAGAGGGACCAGCTGCACAGTGCCTGGCCCAGTGCGAGGAACCCCGCTGCCAAACCACCCCCTGCACCTCCAGCCTCCCCCCGACGTTCAGTAGCGCCCTGAGGCGGGGCTCTCTGAGCAGCCAGGCTCTCCCCCAGCCCCTTCCAGACACAGAACTACATCTCCCACCATGCCCCGGGGGCCCACGTGACTTTGGAAGGCGCCAGGGCCGCGGGACCGTTTCCCAGGGGGCGGGGGAGCGGTGGGCGAAAACGAGGCTACAGGAGACTTCATTTTCCAGCGCAGTAGGAGCGCGCGCCTCCTGAGTGTGCCGGAGGCTGATGTCACTTCCGGGTTAGCGAGCTGGTGGCGGATCGTCGGAGTCGTCACCGTCAAGCAGCGGCGGCGGCGGCGGCGGCGGCGATGGACGTGTCTGGGCAGGAGAGCGACTGGCGCAGCGCGAACTTCCGGCAGAAGCTGGTCAGCCAGATGTGAGTGCGGGGCGCCGCGCGGCGGGCGCGGGAGCGGGGCCGCCTAGGCCGCAAACGCGCCCGGGCCGCCCTGAGGGACCGGCCGGGCCGCCGTGACCCCCCCCCGGCCGGGCCGCGGGCGCCGCTTCCCGCACTCGCCTCGCCCCGCAGCTGGCAGGCCGCCCCGCTCGGCCCCAGCCGCGTCCCGGGGGTGGCCGCCGCCGCCGCCTGCGTCCCCGCGGCTGTGTCAGGCCGCGGCTCCTCTCCCCGTGCGGGGCTTGCGGGGGGCGAAGTCCCCGCGACGCAGGCGCTCCGGGGCGGCCGCGCTGCTTTCTCCCCTGCGGCCTGGGAGCGGCGGCCCCTGTGGTTTCGGAGCGACGTTTACACGAGACGCCGCCGCTGCGGCCTGCGTGGGTCCTGCCCTGCCTCCGCGCTGTGGCTCGTGGGCTGCAGACAATCTGCACGTTTCCATCCCGTTGTTCCGCTGTTTCACGGGGTAGCCGCCTGGCCTCCTGCCTTGGCCTCCCTTTCTCCTAGCCCGTTTGGTTTGTAAGGTCCCCGTGGAGTTTCATGTCTGAATTCAGGTTATAAACCGCTCAGGGCAGGGAGGGGCTTTGCTTGTGAAGAGCCTTGCGTGCTTTTTGGGTGATCGCTCAGAGTTTGTATGTTACAGTTTGAGTTTGTTCTCCGATCACCTGATTTACACAGAGACGGACTGCAGGAGCAAGGAGGCTTGGAGCTAATACTGTTAACTCCCCCCCCCCGTCTGTGCACTGCAATCTGTAGTGGTCTTTTACCAGCGGTATTTAAAAAATGGCTGATGATGCATATCTTCAAGAGAAACTTAAAGTAACATTAAGTAAATGTATCAGTTTTAGCAAATAATCTTAATTAAAAATAGAATATTAGTATAACAAGGAATGCCATTTAACTAAAACATTTTAAGAACTCTGGAAATTGGAAAGTAGGTAGCATTAAAATATTCTCTCACTTCGTCCTCTGTTTTTCCCAAGGTTTGCTTTATCATGGTAAACATTGACAATTTTCCTCAAGTTCACCATCTTTTTGTGGTCTGCAAGTGACAATTCCTCCTCTGAACTACATTACACCTCTCAGACATAAAAGCAGCCATAGATATTACCCTAATTAAAAAAAATGCTGTTGCTGTGTATTTGTGTATCATTATTATAATGGTTTTGTTGAAATTGGGTTCATGTGTCACTTCACAGTTTGGTAGTTTTATCTTGTTGCAATTAGACTAAAATGAGACTTGACACATGCAGGGGTTATAATAAATAGAGCAGGGGTTCTCAAACTTCATTTCACTGCAACCCCCTTCTGACACCAAAAATTACTACCCCCTCCTCACCCCAGGGAAGGGGCACTGTAGCCTGAGCCTTGCTGCCTTGGGCAGGGCAGGGTTGGGGGGGTCTGTAACTTGAGCCCTGTTGCCCAGGGCTGAAGCAGAAAGCCTGAGCACTGCTGCTGGTTCAAGCCCTAAGGCTTTGCCTTCACCCCCGAACCCCAGCAAGTCTCATGCTAGCCCTGGTGACCCCATTAAAATGGAGAACTGCTGTAATAGAGGTATATTCAGTGTGAAATAAAGCAGCAGGGTTGGGAGCTGTTGCCTAGGAATGTTTCTGAGGGCTGGTCACACATTGGTTCCTCTTCCTATGCTTCCATTTTCACCTTCGGTGAGTCATAAGTAACTGACATGTAAAGGAAATAATTAAAATAATTACTGTGTAGGATTTCCTTCAGAAAATGTTCTGTAACCGTAGAAAATATTTAACAAGATCTTGCAAAACAGTCCTGAAAACTCACTAGCCAATGCACAAATCCTCCTGTTCACCCTTACAAGATGATGAAAATTAATATTTTACTTACAATTAACAAATATTCACACGATTAAAAATCTTTTAAAAGAAATTTAAACTTGTTTGAAAATATTGAGGGGACCCATCTTCGAAGACAATCTCTTGGATGTGGAATAGCTGCATAAGTGATAACTGAGGCAGCTTCTGTTGCTGCAATTTCAAATATGGCTTTCCTCTATCAGTCTGATTTTTGGGTATTTGCTGGAGATAGCCATGAGATCCTCAATTACAAAATGGTTGTGTGGGCAAAGGCAAAACATTCATGCTAGTTTCAAGAGACTGGATACTGTTCACTGCTAGGTTTTGTTGGCTTTTCTGTAAAGCTTTTGGGAATGGATGTGAAGATGCTTGAGTAAATTTGTTCTTTTGAGAGCTCCAAAGGGTAGTAGTGCTTATTCTTCCCTGCAGAGGGATTGTTTTGTGCAGGACTCCATCCGTCATGGTCGTATCTTAAATTCATTAGTGTTTGTAAAGAACTATCTTTACAAGACTTATGTGAGGTGACTTCATATTATCCCCCATTTTAAAGTATCTGCTAATTTTTGGTGCCAACTTTGAGAGCCAAGAGCCTGATTTTGTTTCAAACACGTTTATATATTCAGAGCATAGCTCCCATTGACCTCAGATGCAGTTGAAAGTGCTCAGTACTTCTGCAGAGCAGACCCCTGGTGTCTCAAGATGGGTACCTAGGAAATGAGGAATGCACCATGGCTACCTGTAAAAACCATGCTTATCATCATTTAGGCATTCTCTGGAAGAGTCAGGGATAGACCCTGATTCTTCAGGGTAGTGTTCAGCGGTCTTAACCATGAGATCATCCTTTCTCTTCCTGCAATCTTCTGCCTCATTCTCTACACATCTTCCAGTTTCTCAGCAAAGGAGGCAAGGGCCTTACAAACAACCCACTCATTCACTATACAATCTTGACTCAGTCCCTGAGTACTGTCCCTCCTGTGTACTGAAAGCAGCAGGGATCCTATGGAAAAATAGTGGTTGTGAAAGAGGGAAATTTCTTTGACAAATATTGTTAAATGAAGTTAAATCTTACTGAATCAAGTTTAAGTATCTTAGGAGTTCATTGTATTAAAAATGCAAATATTTATATATTCTTGTGGGATTGTATGTAATGTCTCCCTCCAGACATGACTAAGCTAAACTAGGGAAGTGTTAGGAGCTTTACAAGACTATTTGACACAATGTACCAGACAAGAATGGGTTTCACAGTAAATCTCTAGGGAGAGGGTATGCAACTATACCCTGTCTAGTTATGCAAGAAATCAGCCTTTTGTAACTTTGCCCTGAAGAGGGGACCTTTGTCTCCTGATCACCTGTTATATGAGGACAAGATCAAAAGGCCCAAACTGTATAAAGGAGTGACTCTCATTCATGGGGGTGTTTATTCAGAGCAACAGCTGTTGTGAACTTTTAGCCACAGAAGAACCCCTTGGTGGGATTTGACTTCTGCTAGAATTCTTGGAGTTGGTGATCTCTGGTAAGCTTATTAAGCATGCATATAGGCTTTTCTGTTGTTTTAATGCTTTCTCTGTAATGCTTTCACCTTAAGAGTAAATGTGCTTGCTTAGGAAAAGCTTTGTTGGACCTTAAATTGTGAGCAGTTATGCAATTATGGCTCTGAGGAGAAAAACAAAGCCTGCTTGGGCAGTCTGATTTACTGAGGAATTCAGTATAGTCAAGGAACTGTGTAGCCTGGAAATATCTCAGACAAAGGGAGTGAGCACATGCCTCCATCCAAGAGAGGTGGTGACTGGGGAGCCAGAAGCCCAAGAGTGGAAATACAGGTGCAGATGCCCTGAACTGTGGCAGTGATCGTGTACTTAGGCCCGGTCTACACTTACCTTTGCAATTCAGGGGCAGTTGGTGGGAGATACGCAAGTGACGTAAATCACTTGCGTATTTCCCATCGACTTTGCAGCATCTCCGTGTGGCGTCCACACTGCGCTGCGTCGAAGGAAACAGTGTTCACTTTGACGCAGCGCTACACCACTTACCAGGTTGGTTTTCCTGAGTTGCCTGCTGGATCGACTGAGCGTGTCTACACAGACCACTCAGTCAATTCAGAGCAATCGATCTGACGGTGGCAAATTTGCCACCGTCAATGTAGACCCAGCCTTAGACTGTGTCATAATGTATACACACCAGAGGGCTGAATATAGTTACACGGGTTTGAGAACCAAAGACTAATTACGGGGAACTAATCAGACTTTCAGGTTTTTTGTATTTAATTTAAATGATTTTAATACTGTATAGTAATTTTAAGCCTTGATGTAGGTTGCCTCAGATCTGGTTCACAGGATGGGGGGGATCAGGGAGAGTAATGTGTGGCTCCCCAGATTCCAGCATGCACAGAGGAGAGAAGAATTCAGGATTGATGGGGGGGGCCCTATTCCTTCTGCCACTCATCCCCAGGTCCTCTCTCCCAGAGTCTAACCCTTCTCACTCCCCTTCTGCCCTAGAATCTCCCTTCCCTTTTGACAGCCCCCAATGCCTCTCTCCCCCTTCCTGCACTTTTCCAACCCCCACACCTTCCGTACTGCTCTCCCACACATTCACATTTTCCTTCACTGCTCTAATCGCCCATATGCCTTATCATTGTGTGAAAAATAATTAGAATCTAAAAATGTTATGAGTAGGTCATGCTAGGGTGCTGTGCATGAAGAACACCTGGACTTGAAGCAAACTGAGATCCATTGTTCAAGAAACATATTTGCATTATTCTAACTTTCATCTTCCCTAGAGTGAATCAAAGCTAATTGATTGATTGTTGCTGGTGCTGTGCTATAAGTTGAGGCATGGGGAAGTTGTGGGCTATTTTTCATTGTGTTCAGGTCCAGCCACTTTCACTTGCTGGAAAGACCCCATCTTAAACACTTGAGATGCAGAGCAGCCTTTATATTTAGTAAGGAATAAATGAGAATTCCATACCATACTGTTGATAGGATCCTCTGAGAAACTGGAGCTGTTTAAAATCATCCAGTTTTCAAAATTTTGAGTTATACCTTTAAGGTGGCGGAGAGAGGAACCTGGCAAGAAACAGGCTGGCCAGCCTGAGAGAAGTTGGAGAGAGACAAAAAGTCAGGCCTGGTCTATGTTACAGAGTTAGATTAGAGTAAGAGGAGTTACACTGTTGGGGTGAGCATTTCAATGTGTACACCTCCACTCTTGTGTCGACAAAACTCTGAAGGGTAGACCAGGCCTAAACCACTACAAACAAAAGCAGAGGTAAGGGAAGGAGCAGCCTTCCTCGGGGACTCGTGAACAGAAAGGTTTCCTTGGCAATTCACCTGCCCTTCACCTAAACCAAAGCTACCAATTGTCATGACTTCTTCCCTTCTTCAGCATGGGCCTGTTAACAAAAGGGAATGAACTTATTGCTCTTAACTGATGATGTGACCCATTTGGTAGTGTATAGGCACTCAGCAGAAAGACCCATCTCCCTCTGTTCCCTCAAAGCAACCATAGCTTTTACTTACATTGTTTTTGAAGGCTGACTGGGACACTTCTATAGTTATGAATCTGGAGGGGTGAGGCTGCATCCCTTGCATTTATTACAAACAAAATTAATCTCACAACCCATCAATAATGTCTGAATTTATAAAGCTTCAAGTATATGCTATATTTATATTCCAGTAGCACTCAGAGTGTACGCTAAGGATTGGCCTCTGTTGACTCGGTGTTCTCTAGACCTCGTATGCAGATATGATTTCTGCTTCAAAGGGTTACAATCTAAGGAGGCAAATTATGTTGGAAAGATGGAGAGAGGAGTACAATCCATGTCCCAAGTTAGTGTCTTGAATGACACTAGGATAAAAGTAGCAAGGAAACCCCATGGCAACCCCCATAGCGGGGAAGGTGTTTATTTTGGTCCTCTGACAGGAGAAGATGGTCTCCTGTGCACCTAATTTGGAATCAGTTGCTGAATCTCATAATATCTCTACCTAATGGGAGGTTTTTCCTACCTTATTTTCTTCCTTTCTAGCAAGGAGATAAATGATTTAGAGGAGACTTCTATTGATGTGCTGGCTATTAATGTTAATGGGATTTATGTTATGTGCATATAAACAATGACATAATTTCATTTATTTTTAATGTCTGTATGAATTTATGAGTGATCCAGTGTTGAAAATTTGCCATCCATCTGCTCCTAAGGTAGGGAAAGGGATTTCTGCTGCTATCAGTTAACATCCTTGGGTTCTGTGTCTTGTTTTGCAGTGATGAGGCCATGAGGATGGCCAGTGTAGCCCACAATAAATCCAGCAAAGATATGGAGAGTCATGTTTTTCTGAAGGCCAAAACTCGGGTAAGGTGCTTTCACGTATTTCCGAGAGTGTCTGTTTTGGTGTGCTGGGAGTAGATAAACCAGGTTCCCAAATGAATCTAGTTGTCTAGCAACATCTGGCGAGGGCAGCTGCATAAATTATGTTAAATGTATACTGAAGCATTTATTGCTGAGGGGGACCAAAGTGCTTTGCACACTATACATAAAATAGTGAGACATGAAATATTTGGCAAAGACAGTATGGTGAATTCCTATTATCACGAAAGATGCAACAGGCTCTTTAATGACCATGCAGAACACAGGAATGTGCTTTATAAGATCTCATCTAAAAGACCCACGTGCAGTTAACTCACTTTATCTACAGTTTAGCATGATTTTTGCTAATCAGGAGAGTCCATGGTAGCCAAAAAGAGGTTGTGTAGGGCCATGACTGAAGGGAATTGGTGAGGGCTGTGTGGCAGTTTTGTTATCCTCTTGCTGCGCAGCTCTAGGTCAGTGATGCCCAAACTTTTTCAGTTGTCTGTCTCCTCCGCCCGTTAGTAGTAATGGAATCTGTCTCTCCCCTCTTCCCCCCCCAACTGCACAGCCAAGACTTCCTAGCAGTGGAACTGGGGATGGGGGAGGAGCTGGAGATGGAGGCTGAATAGGTCTGAGTGTGGAGCAGGGCAGGTGGAGCTGGACGCATAGTGCTCCCTCCCCCCCTCAACACGTGTCAACCCCCCTGACTGCTCTTGCGCACCCCCACAAGGGGGAAGCACCCACAGTTGGGAAATCCCTGCTCTAGATAGTGCCTATTGTATTAAACTAATTAAGACTGATGTAAGTCTTAAGAGAAATCTTTAGAGATTTTTACTATGCTAAGTGCAAATGCTGCAAGATGTTAGTTATTCTTGCATTGCAGAAAACTTTACTTTTAAATGTTTTTTTCATTATTTCAGTTGCTGGTCTTAACATTTGCACAAGGCTGCATTATTTGATAAATCAGCCTTAGATAGTCTCTAAACTTCCTTCTTCCTTAAAGCCCGGTGATAAGGAATTGTAATGTATGGCTGTCTCAGAGTGGGCCCAGTTGCCGAGGATCTCCATCACAAAAATACCACTACAGTTGGCATTCTTGTCGACAGTGATCCTTCTATCCACTTTAACGTTTATTAGCAAAGCGATGGGAGGAAAACTACTTGCACTTCTATTATCTGTGTTATCCCTGTTCCCGATTTATCGATAGGGCATTAGTCTTTAGGGCTGTCAGTTTATCATCTTCTAAAAGCACTGTTTGCTTAAAAATAATTTTAAAAAAATGTAAAGCGACATTGCTCAAGTGTGGCTTTAAATAATAGCTACATAATTCAGACATAAAGAGCTGGAAGATAGTAAGAAATAAGGGCTTGTCTACAGTTGGAATGCTACAGCATTGCAGCTGCATCACTGTAGTACTTTGGTGTAGGCACTCACTACAGTGACAGGAGGTATTCTCCCATCAGCATCATTAATTCACCATCTTGAGAGGTGGTAGCTAGGTCGACGGAAGAATTCTACACTGGAGGTTAAGCTGGCTAATTACATCGCTCAGGAGTGTGGATTTTTCACATCCCAAGTGATGTAGCTGGATTAACTTGACTTTTGAGTGTAGATCTGGCCTAAATAAAGGCTTTGGGCTGACCTACGCTGAAAACTTACATTGGCATAGCTATGTCTCTTGGATGTGAAAAATCATCCCTTCCCTCCCCCCCCTCCTCCCCCCGAGAGAGACAACTGTTCCAACCTACCACCTGGTGTAGACAGTACTAGGTTCTTCCGTCCACCTAGGTACCGCTTCTTAGGTAGGTGAATTAATTACAGCAACGGGAAAACCTCTCCCATCGCTGTAGTGAGTGCTTACATTAAAACGCTACAGCTGCAGTTGTCACTGTAGCATTTCAAATGTAAACATAGCTTTTATTGGTATATAAACATATGTACAGTACTACTATATGTGGCTGTATTGGCAGTTGCCTACCTCTTCTGCCCAGCTTTTGTTGTTTCTCCTCCTGCCCTGCACAGTTAAACACAATGATCTTTTTATTAGAAACATGCCCTGCCCATTTCAGTTCCTGAGCAGATCGTGGTCTGCAAATGAGCTGCTATGGAAAGCTTACCAGCCCTGCAGGAAGAGGGACCCCTCTGTTGCGCTGAGGGAATGGCAATGTGAGGAAGAGAAACAGTGAGTCATGGAGTGCTTAGCTTCCCCATTCAGTGCTAAGCTGCTTCTTGTTTTCAATTTTAGGAGGAATATCTTTCTCTTGTGGCCAGACTTATTCTCCACTTTCGAGACATTTGTAAGTAATTCTTGTGTTTGTTTGTTATAGTGATAGGAGTGCTCACAAAGATTAAAGCATATCTTTTGGGTGGCTTGAATCTGCAAGTTCTGTCTGGCATTCTCCGTGAGTTGTTTCTGTGATGGGATATGTTCCCAGCTCCTGAATGTGTAATCTTCTTTAAAATGTCTATCTAGAACTGAAGAACGTACTAGAAAGTTCTTGAAATCTCCACTTCTCATCTCCCCAAACATTTTCTCTCTGCTCATCTTGCCTCTCCATTTCCTTCACCACCAGAATGCTGTGAAGTGACTGAGCTACATTTATTTGCTGTACTTTGATGTAAAAATGAAATAAAAAGCATTCGGCTGTATAACATTACAGTAACATTTCTCCTCACCCTAACTCAGGATTCCATGAGATCTGCCCTTCTTTTAGTTTTACTCCTTCTAAAAGAAGTCTTTGGAATGCAACAATCTCTCTCAAAGTGCTGTGAATCTTCCTAGGTGTGGAACTGCTGGAGAAAGCTACCTGTCACACACCACATCAGGAGCTGCCTCAGATGCGTGTCTTATTCTGTAGAAAATTTCACCTATATTTAGTACGCAAAGCAGGCATTAATCTTGAAACCCGAGAGTAATATCTGGTTTGCAGAGTTCTTACCTTGGCAGAACCATGTGGGATATTGGTAGCAATGATCTGACATTACAGAGCAGCAGCACTCCATAGCCAGTTGGGATGCTAAGTACCTGATTAGAAAATAACTTAGGAGCTCTCATGCTCTGTGGCTTGCTGCCTAAGGTAGGGAATCTGTGTAAAATATTTGGAGGCATGTAGGTAACTGATAGGAAGCAATTTTTTGCACTATTAATGCATTGGTTGTTGGGAATAACAGTTTAAATTGCCATGTATTTACATTCATTTGTTCAACACAGTGTAGCAAAATGTATAACCTGTGTATGTATCCACTCTTATTTTCTAGACACTAAGAAATCTCAGGCCTCAGTCAGTGGTAAGAACATTTTTTCAGTCTAAATGAAAATTGTCATTATTTCTGCTAGCATGTGAAGTAGGGAGCATGGGAGGGAATACTGAATACTTGCAGCAAAGGAGGGCAAATTAAACTCTTAATAAATTATACTATGGTGAAGAGGAAAGTTTTAGCGAGCCTCCTGGACTCCCATATGGGTGTTGCATGGGACACTATTTTGATTCCATCTCTGTACAGTCTTTTGTTGTCAATCATTGTTAAATCTATTCAGCAAATGCCAGTGTTGTGAATTGGATTCTCCAGCAGGAAGTAGCTGAGATCCTTCTTGCTTACCTTCTTGCAGTCCTCATGGGTGTATGAGCTTGATACCTGTTCTGCGTTACAAATCTGTAGAATAGTCCTTTCAGCAGGAACTGTGTCCTGGTGGATCTGCATGTGACCAAAAGAATATCCTCTATAACTGTTAAGCCCCATAGAAGAGAGTATATGGTGAGGCACCAACTGTCTGTTGCACACCTCTTCCCAGTATGGATTAAAGATGTGGTGCACAATATATATTAATGCCAGGATTCTGGAGTGCTCTAAAATTGTTCTTTGATATGTGCTCTCTTCCTTAAGGATCTAGATCAAAGAGAACATATTACACACTTGATTAACAATAGTAATATTGTTCCTGAAACATTTGTAATGCTATCTCCTTCAGAAGTCTGCTTGCCATTACTTTTCTTTAGTCCCAAACCCAAACTTATCACCCTCTCTGACTGAGGAGTGCTGAACATGGGTATTTGATGAGTGTGTGGATAAACTTCAGTGTGCAGTCTCGAGGAACTGCATTGCAAGGTACTTCTCAGACTGAACACATGGTCTCCTGAGCACTCCCACTGTTTAACCTGGAGTGGAAGGGAACTAATTTGGATCCATCACATCAGTGTGCTCTTATTTCCTGGAGTTACAGGCCATATGTCCCTTGTGGTAGCGCAGAGCTCTGCTGACAGCATGCTGAGCCTGCCATGTCTTTTGTGTACCCGTATATCCTTTTAGAGTAGGGGTGAACAAGGACTTCCCTCTTGTTAATATATATCTAGCATTTATTTTGTGCTTTGCGAGTTTAAAGTACTTCACAAAAATCTAAATAATCCTCACACTTGTCCCCATTTTACAGATGGAAAAATGGAGACAGATTTACCTAAAGCCACTGACTGAGAGTAGAACTCAAGTAGGATTTTTAGTCTTATGCTGGATCCACTAGGCTAAAACTTCCTTGTGGCTCCACAGTATGGAGAACTATTTTAGCCAACAAGTTCACATCTTGTTCTGTTAGTAATGATATTGTATTCACAGATCCTATGAATGCACTGCAGAACCTAACAGGAACCACAGCAGGAACAGCTGGAATGGGCATGGCTTCACGAGCTCAAGGAGCACCAATGGGTGGGATGAGTGGACTTGGGCCTGTGGGGCAGCAGATGAGCCTCCCAGGGCAGCAGCCTCCTGGGACCTCTGGGATGGCCCCTCATGGTATGTCTGGTGTATCTGCAGCGACTCAACAGAGTAAGTATTCAATATGCGCCTATCCACTGGAAGCCTAAAATGACTCAATTTCAGTGAAGTGGATCTCACCCCTTGTCACTGATCTGAGAAAAACAGATTTAAATGAGGTGGGGAAAAGGGGGGGTCTCCATCCCTACCATAAATATCCTATCTACAGCTGTATGCACTGTTGTAACTGTATTGGTTGAAGGATATTGGAGAGACAAGATGGATGAGAGATGTATTTTATTGGACCAACATAAGTTGGTCCAATAAAAGATATTACCTTACCCACTTTCTGTCTATACTTAACATTTGTGACTTTCCACTTGATAGTTGGGTGTGGACTCATTTGCAATTGCATTTGAGACTGAAGTTGAATATTCTGATCAAGATTTTGGATTTGACTAGTAGACTCCTTCCTCTCAAAATATTTTAAGTTTTTGGACATCTTTAGTGTTGTGTTTCCATCTGCCTTACTTTATATCATCTCATATTGTGGCCTCCATCATTCCAGTTGATGGCAACTAGGTGTGAGGCTCCCTTCAGAGCCCGATAAGACAACTCCTCCTTTGACTAAAGATTTCTTTGTGGAACAATGAGAGACCTTTCTTTCTGCGCCTGTTGGGGTATGAATGAGCCCTCTCTCCTCCTCCTTCTGCAGTTCTTAAGCTATTTAATTAGATTGCAGAGTCAGCCAAAGAATGAGGCTTGGATGTAATAGTAATGAGAAATTCTCTGATGATACGAACAACAAATGTTGTTTCAATGAGTATAATACATCTGGAAATGGGAGGTTATAATGGGTTAATGCGCTAGCTGTTACGCAATTGCTCCTAGCACAAATGTGTGCTATAAAAGACAGCAAGATGTCTTAAGTCTCCTGTAAGAGGAGTTGCGTTGAGATCACCAGTCTTGTCTGTTGGACCAGCTGGCTGCATTTCAGTCCTGTTGTGCACACATTGACTTTCAGCCCAGCTCCAACTGCAACAGATGGCGCAGCAGCAGCAGCAGCAGCAGCAGCAATTCCAGCAGCAACAGGCGGTTTTGCAGCAGCAGCAGCAGCAGTTTCAGGCACAGCAGTCCGCCATGCAACAACAGTTCCAGGCCCAACAGCAGCAGCAGGCGGCCGCGGCAGCGGCTGCCCAGCAGCAGCAGCAACATCAGCAGCTGCAAGCAGTCCAGCAGCAGCACATCCTGAAAATGCAGATGCAGCAGCAGCAACAAAACCAGCAACAGGTAATGAAGGACAAAGCAATCACACAGGCATTATTGGTAATCTGCTGTCAGCCGCTTGTCCAGTGGAGTCACGCCAGAGCACTGGCTTACATGGCAATGGGAAGTGCCAGCACCCCACACTGAGATTAACGTGCTTCTGGGCGAGGCATCCGCTTGTACTGGTCGAGTTCATGGGCAGCAGCGTACCCTGTCCTAGAGAAGAAGGGTCAGCTTTCATCTCTTGGTCAGTCTGATCTTTCATAGTAAGAAAGAAGCTAAGAATTTTGTCCCATTCTTGTTTGCGTCTGTGTCAGGATGATGTTTGTTTGCTTCTGAGAAGTTCAGGGGTGTAGGAGATGATTGAAGTGGAGGACATCCCTCTTCCCCACCCAGTTTCCTCTAGAAGTAGTAGCTGTTTTGTCTCAGTTGTGTGAATTTCTCATTATTGTTTAAAAAAAAAATAGCAGTACCAAAATATGAGACATGTTTAAAGATGATGATGCAAATAGAAGAGGCTTATGCTGTCCTGTTCTTATGGGCCGGGAGGTAAATGTTGATGCTGACATTAGCTAGATAACCGTTTGGAGAAGTGTGTTGTGATAGCTGATGCGGGAGAAACTGGACGGCTGGTTTACCTTCACCATAAAACTGTCTTAGTGCTATCAGGTGACGTTGTGCTCATCGGGAAAGGGAAATTAGAATACAAACTGCATGCAGGTGAGTTGTTTGAAGCCTGAGGCTGCCTCAAAGGCTGGGTTTTTCATCTGGGTTAAACGCTTTTACTTAACATGACGAGTGAGTACGCTGCCGGCCATGGGCTTACCTCCTAGAACTAAAGACCCTGTTGCATTGCTGGAGACTTTAGCACCTGGCTTTTCCTGTTTTAGATGCAGCAGCAGCAGCACCAGCTACAGCGAATTGCTCAAATGCAGTTACAGCAGCAGGCAGCTCAGGCTATGCAGGTGCAGCAGCAGCAGCAGCAGCAGCAGCAACAACAACAAATACCACAACAACAACAACAACAACAACTACCACAGCAACAGATACAGCAGCAGCCACCCCAGCAAGTCATGCAACAGCAGATGCAACAGATACAGCAGCAGCAGCAGCAGCAGGTAGTTCAGACCCAACAACCTCAGCTTGCCCCGCAGTCGCAGCCCCAGCCCATGGTCTCTCAAGCACAGGCAATCTCTGGACAGATCTCCAGTCAGGTCATGCCTTTGACACCACAGCAGATAAAAGCCATGCAGGTAAGTGCGAGAAAGTTCCCAGACAAATGGTTATGTGCTGTGTGAGCCTGTAGAGAAATAGAAAGCACTTATTGATGAATAAGCCTTGTTAGTGCGAATAGCAGGGTTGAGAAATAGTGTAATGTGTGGAGCTAGCTGTTAACTTAGTGCATGCATACCAGTGCTAACCACTGACTTGTGTCGCTTTGTTGCTTGCCAGCACAGCATAGTTCTTTGGCAAAATCCCAAGGTTTTGTAGTTAGTCTATGAAACAGTTTGGTACACTGGATAGAGAAGCTAGTATTTGAAATTCAGTTCCTTTGTTGCTATTGGGGGACAAGGAGATGAGTGAGATTTCATTTTATATAGATATAACATATTAAATTCTGATGAATGCTGATTCTGCTTGAACATGAGCAAACTATTTGAATGTCCTAGTACATATACTATTGGCATACATATTGGCCCCCTGACACTACTGCAGTGTGAGACCCCATTGGCATTGCTTCTGTCACTACATTTAAAGGGGGTTAGAACAGGGGTCCCCAAACTTTTTTGGTTCGCACACTCCCCAACCTGGTCTGTGCCTGTCAGAGGCTGCAGCTGGGTTGCACTCCCTCCCTGCCCCACCTGGGGACTGGTGCAGGCCCCGCTGCACCCCACTGGATGTTCCTCGCACCCCACAGTTTGGGGACTGTTGGGTTAGAACCTCAGTGGTTGGGGGAGGTGCAATGATAGCCAAATCTGTCCCTGTGGAAACTGACCTCGTGAGGGCTTAGTAAGAGTGCTATGCAGTATTGAGAAGGAGATCTTAAGGTTTTACCACGAGCACTACTTTTCCTGACTCTCGGCCTTACCCAAGGTGGGGGTTGGCACCAGTGCAGAAAGGATGTTCACTAGTCACTCCTGGTTGCTAGTTTAGAAATATCGTACATGTGTCACCCGTGCAACAGTTACAGAGCAGTGCACGCTTCTGAACAGCTATTGCATGCACACATTCAATATAGTGCACTTGAGTGAAATTATTAGCAAAGCTAGTTATGTTTGCCATGATGAAGTCCAAGTGGCAGTCGAATTGCCTCTAGGAATGCCAGACTAGGGACGATGTCACAAAGAGAAGTCAGTAGCATGTGTTGCATTGGGGAGGTTTATTTTAAAGCAGTTGTTTGTGTTCATGGTGAGTCGCACACTAATCCAGTGGAAATGCATAGCTGACTGTCTTATTTGCTCATAACTGAAGGGTTTGATCTAATACTGTGGAAAGGTGACATCCACCATAACCAGCTGCATGTGCTTACCCCTTCTCTCTTTTAATACCCAAGGTAAGAGCTCAACTGGTGCAGCAGCAGCAGCAACAGCAGGCAGCGGCAGTAGTCCAAGCAGCTCAGGCTGCTCAGATGGGAGCTTCAGGGCAGGTAAGGGCCCATGGAGCCAGTATCACTAGTGCAGGCCTGTAGCAAGTGCATGTGAAAATTGAGCATGAAGATGGATTTTTGGTGGTTTTCTGAGGAGGGGTCTGGCATCAGTTACCTTTATGAAGGAGGTATGGGCTATTATGCAGTGTTTCCCTTTTGCTGTGAGTCGGAGGGAAGATTTCGTTGATACCCTCTTTGTGCATGCCTGTCCCTAGTAGGTCAGGTGCTGTTTCCTGGAGTGATATAGCAGCGCACATTAAGACTGTCTACTGTAGTCATGCAATAGGTCTAGCTATTGGTTCCTGGAGTGTTTCACCTCTATTTCCATAACGCTTTCTTATAAGACTGCCTTGTCTTACGAACGTCTCTCTCTACTATGAACTGGTTGGTACCTGCTGGTCCATGCTCTGATGTGATCTCCCTTTCATCTCCCAAACACAAAAGTAATAGTGGAGATACTAATATGTTCTCCCTACTTTTCTCTGCTCCATCATTTCCTTTCCCCTCTCATTCTGAGTGAAATGGACAGAGATGTGTCCTTTCTGAATGTGAACTCTCAAAATAAACGGCCCATGTAAATGAGTTGCATATGAAGTGCTGGATGAAGGCTTGTTGTGCACTGCACAACTAAATTTCCTTAAGCTGCAATACACTCTCTAGCCTCAATGACTGTGTTCCTCTGTGTGCCTAGCACTAAGGCTATATGGGGAAGACTCCTTGGACTTGAGTTGAACTATACTTCCCACTCTTCTCAAAGCTCTCATATAATGCTTAGTGTTTTTCATTGATAGTGTTTCACTAACATGGGTAAGTGTAATTATCACCATTTTTCTGGTGGAGAAATTGAGGCATATAGGGGAAGTGACTTGGAATCCAGTTCTCCTGAGTCCCTGTCTACTGTATCATGCTGCCACCAGTTGAAAAGTAATGGGCTGGGCATCCTACTCCCCTTCAGTGTTTACAGTTTGTGTACAGGATGAGTTGTAATGATTAGTGGTTCTTCCCACCTGCATCCCTCAGGTTCTATACTAGGAATAGTGGCCTAAGATAACCTAAGCCACTTTCTTATTGATGCTGAAGTTTTGCTAGGCCATTACATTCTGTTTCTATACTGGGCCCTTTTATATTTCTTACATTATGTTGACACCAGATGAAAGATGAGCAGTGGTAAGTACAAGTGGAATAGCACTGGCAATGACACAGAACCCATTCACTACTGTTTAAATATCTGCTTTTAAAACTGTTCTATTTGTGTTTTGTTTTGTGAATAATCTTCAGGTGGGAGCTACAGGGAGTTAGGGTGGCTTGCAGGAGAGCTGTCACGTCACTTATTTAGAGTTGCTGTCCAGCAAATGGGCTGTATTCATATGGAGGTAACCTAATTCTGCCCCGTTAAGTGAATTCCCCATACAGGTGGCTTAATACCACAGTGCATCTGGAACACTTCTGGTGATGGTGGTTGACAGCTGGTTTTGCATCCCAGCTACGTTGCTATACAGGATAAACTAAGGTACAACTCTGTGTCTGTCACAAATTAGGGCTGCTGACAGCTTTCTAAACTCCACTGGCAGGCTTATTCACTAAACTCATGTATGTCCATACTGATACAGTTTAAATCAGTTACAATTCGGTTAATTCTCTTCTGTCCAATAACTAAACATGTTTCTTATATTTTTTGTAATAGTATCTTATATAGTAAAATGTTTAGTTTTGAGATTATATACATGTAGAATATTTCAATACAGTCCTGGACATTAGAGCATTAATTTGATTGTCTTTGATTTATAACGAGCAGCTTCTTTTGGAAAGTAAATTTTTCCTCCTATTATTTTTATTCCATTAACATTCCATTTTTCTATAAAAGCTCCTTTGAATTCTAGATTCTATTCTGAGGAAGTTTTATTATAATCATACTGTATCATAACACTTGCCTCATTATATATGAGCTTTATGTTCTGTGGCTGTCAAATGGTCTGGGAGTCTGGATCAGTGCTGCTATTATTTATTTGTATTATTATAGCACCTAGGAGCACCAGTATGTGTCCTTTTCATTTAAGTCTTTGTTCAGTGTCTTCGGGTACAACTAAAGTCATTTCTGAATCTTAACATGGATGAGGTGTGGAAACAAGAATTTGGCTCTTCTCTGAAGTTGTCATAGTGATTTTGTTCAGACAGGAGCATTCTGCTGCTTATGTACCAACCCTTTATCGGACTGTATTTGTGCTCATAGATTGAGCAGATTAATGCAGTGGGCAATGTCCTAGAGCCCAGAGCCTACATGAAGTGCCATACGATCACTCTGGACATGAAGACAAATGAGGACCTGAATTTTAAACTTAAGTTTAAGACACACTCTCTTCTGCTTTGACATATTCCAGATGCACAGAATACAGATTTGCTTATTGCTCTTTGAAACAAGGAGCTGGCCTGATGATCCCAACATGATGCTTGCTTGGATATTTGGGGAATTCTGAATCCTCAAACCAAGGAGTCAGACTTCATCTGGAGCAAATCTGTGGGGGTTTTATAAGATGCAAATTCTTATATCCAAACTGACTGATACTATCAAATCATGGGGTTTATATCTTAAATGGGAAGAATCCTTTCTTCTTTCCCCTTCTCTTCCTCTCTTAGGAAGGATTCTCTCCCTTCCCCCCAAGTTAATTTGTCCTGGCTTTCATGGTGAGGGTATCTCAAATATAGTTTGTTCTGCCTCCAGTATAAATCTTTCTCCAGAAGCCCCAAAGCACTGTCATTGGAGCAGCAGTGTCATAGAGGCCTTCCATTTTTACACAATAGGTCTTGTAAATGTGGTGCTGATGTCCTGTATTGACTTTCATAAAGCAACAGCAGTCCCTTGAACCCCTTTCCTTCACCCATGTTGTAAAGGGGTAGGGATCCCTTATTTACCCAGTGGAGATATTGTAATGAACTTTTTGAATATCTGGAAAGGTGGTAAAGGATGAATTAGTCAAAGGTCAGGAAATTGGTATAATTTTAACACCACATTCCCTTCCTCTCCAACAGCACGTGCTTTTAAAAACCAAACTAAACCAAAACAAACCACCGAACAGCTGTAAACCTTTGAATCAGAGTTTGTCCTGTTGTTGCTTCATGGTTAGCCAGACTCCTTAACAGTGAATCTGCATCTAATTTCCTTGACTCTGGAGGAGAGATTTAATATGCTCACTTCGGTGGTGTAAGCATGAAAAGCAGGATCAAGATGGTACATGCGGTTCCGCATGGCATCCATGGGTTTTCCATACCTTACTGGACCCTTGTGTGTGCACATGTTGGTCCATGCGGTGGGTGGACTGGGCTCTGAGGGATTTGTATTCTGCCAGCATTTTCCTTTTTGTTAGGATTGTGTTGCTCCACCAGCCCTCATGTTGATACTGTAGCTCTTCACTGCACTCTGTAGCATCCACCTGTGCTTTGTGCCAGTGCTGGGTTGTTTGCTTGTGATGGCTGTTGCATGCTGTGTGTGTTCATGTGCATGTGTGTGTGGTGTCTGAAGTTCCCTCATCGTTTACCTTCTGAAATCCTGTCTCTGACCATCCCTCACTGCCCAGATGGAAGGAGACCTCATTGCTCTGATGTTGTGAACTAACAGCTTTATTGAATTTGATGCAGTTTTCTTTCAGTTTTTGCTTTCCTTTCTCAGTCTTGCTGTGTTGTTGTAATTTAATTTTATTTATTTTAACAATTGTAAGCACATGCATTCTCTGACTCTCTAGAGACACGTTGCTGGCTGCTTCAATCCATTGACACAGAACACTAAGCAAGGATGCCCACAAACGTTCAAATTAAAGGAGACTTATTTCACACCTGGGCTAGTTAGGTCCTGCTAGCACAGTTAGTAGTTTACAGATCAGGGAAAGGGGACTTGGAGCTCTCTGTCTGTCTCAGAAGCGTGAAGCAATGAAAAGGAGCTCTTCCTCATTGATATGCACAAATGTGCCAAAATTGCCTGAATCCCAGTAGCAGAATGAGCCACGATATGCTAAATTTTCACTTGTATCAGACTTCTGATGCGTAGCACATTCTGTGTAATTACAGCATTTTAAGCAATTATAAAACTATGCAGGTGTATATGGTTAAATGTCAGGTTTCTAGATCCAGGAGCCTGCAAGGAGATTTCTGGTACCAGGAGAAACTCACCCTTAAGACTATTTCTAAACATAAATCCATTCTAGCACTGACCTTTGAAATCTGTCCTAAGCAGTGTTTATATTCCAAGGGATTCTTCTGAGTCCCTGTAACTTGGAAATCAAGTAAAGGGATGAAGTTCATGGTCCTGAGAGAGAACTGGAGGGCTATTTATTTAGCAGAGAGGATGGGTGTTCACCCAAAGGGAACTCAAACTTTAGTTTTGATTTATACACTTGACCCATTCGAGGGCTGGCAGGCAGAAGGAGGGAGTATTTTATCGAACCCTTAGAAGGCCTTTCTGTTGGAATTATGGCTCTCTCTTCTTTAGAATCACTATGCTGCCATAAGTGAGTTTGTGCTGAAGTCTTGCTCACTAAATCACAGGCTTCATTGGAGGGTTCTTAGTAGTTACTGTTGAAATGTCCATTAGTTCCATTAATGTGGAAAGACTCAATGTGTGAATATTGTTGTGGGTTTCAAATCCCCAGATGAATCCATAATATGGTAGAGGACATCAGAAACAAAAACTTGTGACAATATGTGAGCAAAGAAGCTTGTATAAAGTGTTCTTGATGGCAGTCTTAAAGTCCTTATTTCCAATATTCAATTAGAAATTCAAGATGTCAGGAAAAATTTGCGAAACCCCTTCAACCAAATTACACTTATATATAATTGGCATTTTCCATATACTTGAATCTAGATATCACCCCACATAATATTCAGGTTTCACTGGATGCCCTCTAGAAATGGAAGATATAGGGTATATGAAGCAGAGAGTTTGATCCATAAACTAGCTTATTAGGCTCATCTCTGGAGAAAAGTTCACTGGAGTCCCATCCTGGAGGTTGCATGTGCTTCTCATCCTGCCAGTGCACTGCATTTCTTGTTTTGCGATTACTTTTGTCTGTTGTCCCTCTGTCCTCAAAGATGATCACCGCAGCTATGGCCAGAGGTGGGATGCAAATAAGACCACGGTTCCCGCCTACCACCGCTGTATCTGCCACGCCTCCAAGCTCCATTCCTTTGGGCGGACAGCAAATGCCACAGGTATTTACTGAGTTGAAGCACATTGTGTCAGGGATTGTACAAGGCGTTCAGTACTTGGGTTATATTTAGTGCTCCTCAAACTAAAATAAATTCACTTTTATTTTCATCAAAATACTACATGTAGATAATTGCTCTTAGCCACTTGTAGTGTTGAGCTGTTTTTGAGCAGGTCTGTCCCAAGTATATACTTCTCCCTTTAAATGGAAACTTTTTGTGAGCTTGAGATATTGATTAAAGCTTTGCAAAAGTGACACAGTTCACATTTCTAATGTTTAAAACTTTTCCATGTTCACATCTGGTTCGGGTCTCAAATTAATCAAATGTATTGGTCTCTGCTTAATCTTTGCACATATCACAAAACCACTGCATGGCTTTTCTTTGCTCAAGAGAGTCCCCAGGACTGGTATAGTGCAAAGCATTAAGACATTGGCTGAGCTGTGCTGGGAAGCTTGCATGGCAGCTCCCCATACTATGCATTGCTCTGGCTAGTGTTCTTGCCTCTTTCATGAGCAATAAACATGCTAATTTCAGTTTCAATTGATGATTAGGATGTGGTGCAGGAAACATGGAGCTAATTGAAATGAGCCTGAACAAAAGAAAAATGTTACTTCTTTAAATTCCTAGTAAAGATGCAAGTTGCAATCAATCTTTGAATAAAATAAAATATGATCCTGTGGCAAACAGCATGTGATTATGCCCTCAAATTACAGTTCTAGGTTTGTGCTGCATTTCCTACCCATCTTTCCTTCAGGTAGTTGCCCATGTTCTGCCAATCTTTTCAAAGAGATGAAGCAGGAATCCACATAACAGCACTTTGTCTGTTGTCCTGCCTCAGAAAAATATATCTAGACAGGCTGACAGGGCCCCATCCAGATCAGAATATGCTAGAGGTTATGGGTCTATTATAGGAGTGGGTGGGTGAGGTTCTGTGGCCTGCAATGTACAGGAGGCCAGACTAGATGATCATGATAGTTCCTTCTGACCTTAAGGTCTGAGTCTATTAAACCTGCCATAACAGAACAGGACCAGCACTAGCCTCTCTCGCATGTTTCACTTGCACAGTATATGCCATCTCAAGAATGAGAAGGTGGGAAACTAGAAGGAAGCAGAAAAGGAGTTTGGTGCTTATCTGTTTAAGAGCATTGTCACAATAGCAAAGTCCTACCTCAGCTCTACGAATTAGTTATGAAACATACACTACTGTACTGCAGTGCTGAGCCCTGTGCAAATCCCTTGATTTAAAGCTATCTCATGCCGTGACACTGAAGCAGAGATCAACTCTTCCTGCTGCTCATCTAGTGCTTGATAGGCTTTGCATGTATAAAGACAGACTCCATGGGCCTCATGAGCTGCACATCTTATGTTCACATTGTCATGTTCACAGCTGATATCTGCCTAGCAGCTTCAGTTTCCATATTGCTGCTTCCTGTTAACAGGTTACACAAGGGTTCTGTTGTCCTCCCAGTGTTGGGGTTTAAGTTGCCTTTGCTAGCAGGCTTTGGAGTTCTAGAGTGTGTGATATCCATCAATCCTGCTACCTTTGCATGGTATATGTATTGCTGCTAAGTGTCACACTTAGTAGGTACACTTAATGTTTAAAGTAAGGTGTTGGCTAAGATGGCAGGTGCTGCAGAAAGGTGCAGTGACCAGAAATACATCACAGACTCTGGCATGTTTATTCAATGCAATTTTTTTTTCTGGTTGGATCCGGAAAGATACTTTAATCCAGCTAATTGTTCTGTAGCTGGAATAAAACACACAGCCGATGTAGCTGCTTTTTGAGTTAAAGAAGCATTTCCAGTAGGCTTTGCTACACTAATAGCCCTGATAGTCTCTCATCCATACACTAAAGTAATGGTGCCCAAACTGTGGAGTGTACCCCTTTAGGGAGGGGTGGAAGAATATATGGCTGCGAGGCATGGCAGGGCCTGGGCCAGCCCCCATGGGGGGGAGGGGGGAGAGTGAGCACCCCCCAGGACTGCTCCTGCCCTCAGCTCCTCTCTACTCCTGCCCCCAGCCTCAGCCCCACTGTGCCCCCTGCTTCATCCCCAGGCCAGCTCTGCTCTCATTCCTGCGCCATCCTCACACCTGTTCTATCTCTAGCCCTAGTCTCTCCCCATCCCCAATCCTGTGCCAAGCTCTGCTACTGCCTTGGTTGTGCAGTAATGGGGGGGCATGGATAGATTCCATTACTGGTAAGAGGGGGCACAATAGGAGTGGTTTGGGCACTACTGTTCTAAAGTGAGACCACCGCAATGGGGGAGAGTCTTAATCTGTCTATCCAGCTGCCCATTTTATATATTGACCTCTTTGTGCTGTTGTGCCAGTGATTGTTAGGAAGCCTGGATTCTTGATATCAAATGCATTAGGTGCAGACTGTAAGTGCCAGTTAATGAGTGATGTCCTGTAGTGTTGGACAATTAGGGAAATGTAGGCTAGTGGAAAAGGGGAAACATGTACATGTGGCACCAGTTGGAATGAAAATAGCTCCTGGAAAAGGAAGAAGGATGAACGTCATCAGTCAGTAGTGATGGGAAGAATGCTTTAAAACTAAACTGAATTGGCAGGTGTTTGGGTAGCACAGGATCCATGGTGTGAAATTTTGACTTCTGTGCTTGGAGTAAAACCAATCCCCAAAAATTCAGTTCAGATTGCAGAAGAATATATAGTTTTTTGTCCCATGGGTGCTGTATTTCAGTCTGTATGTATTTTAGTCTGATAGAAATGCTATCTTCTTGACCCAATAATTGAAAGATTAATTTGGAGGTAGTGCTAAAATTAAAAATCTTGGTGTCACGTGGGATAATATCTTTTCCAAGAAAGGACCGAATGTGGACGTAGTATAAAAAATTTGTTGTGCAGGTTGCTTATTCTGTTTATCCTACATGACTTGAGCAGCATGTCTGTCACCACAAGGCTTGATTGTCTCTTTGCAGAGTAGTTTCTGGATCTTGCTCAGAGTGCTGATTGCTGGTAGGGCTTAGTATTCAACAATTTAATGCAGGGTTTCTCAACTTTTCTTGGTGGGAACCCCTTTGAAAATATTTTGGGGTGATGACCCACCGCAAAAGTGATGACCCATGCCATGCCACTTTTATCAGTATGCACAGGGGCTGACAGCTCGTGACTGCACCCATAAAAACCTCACAACCCCCTGAAGTGTGTCAACCCCCAGTTTGAGAACCCTTGATTTAGTGGCTATTTGAACTTGCAACCAAATTCAGAACTGAGCTCAGTTTTTTAAACTTTCACCTAAAAAAAAAGTTAGGTTTCTTAGCCCTTGTGACTGAAGAGCGACGAAGCATGAACTGAACGTTGGTGGGGTCTTCCTAAGTCTAAAACAATAACTAAGAGGGGTGAATGTCCCCATTTCTCTCATTTGGGTTGATTTGAACCCTACTGATTGTAATTTAAGTATCAGATTAAATAGTTCTTTTCTACTTTAATAATGTTTAGCCAAGTGTTTCTGCTAAAGTAGAAGCCAGTGTACTAATCCCAAACTGTCTGCTATATATTCTTTAGTGTCAAAATTCCCAGCTTCCCCTACTGGTTTGCTAAGTCTCCAGTAGCCTTGGGTTCTACAATGCACTTGTGAAATGATGGTACAAAAATCTTGAGCACACTGGTAATCTCAGAATAAAGTAAAGATGAATTTAATATCAAAGTAATAGAATGGCTACTGATCCAACTGCGATTTTGAAAATGTTTAAATTTATTTGAAATTTCTGCAGAATTTTCAGTCTGCCCACAGACTGGGGCCTGTTGGTGACAAACTTGAATCCGGCTTGCTAAAGGGTACACAGGGCTTTTGCTCACTGTCTTAAGCATTAAAAGTATAAGTATTGTAAGGTAATTGTAAGCCTTGCTGGAGTTTTTCTTTAGGCCAAAAGTGTTCTTACTACTTGCTGAGATTCTCCTACAGAACATGGCAGCATGATGTGCTACCCTTGAAGCAACAGGAGGTAGCTTGGATTTGCTGGAGTTTTGCTGGGTGCAAGCTTTGTCATGCAAACCTATTGTGCAATTGAGCTGGACTTCAGAGCTAGTCTAGGTCTGTTGTAAAGATGATATCCTAGAAACCAAGATCTTGTGTGTGAAATTGTATATTATCCTACTGCCTGGGAATAATTCAGTGTAGGAGTCAGAAGATTACAAGCGTCTGAGATGACTTCTAGTAGGGGAAGATTCCTGAAGCACAAAAGCAGTTGGGGAAAGGACCAAATGTGTGATTACTGAAGCTTTGAATAGCGAGGATGGACTGAAGAGCCAGGTCGCTGTTCAGCACAGGTCTGACCTGCATCTCCTACAGTACTATACTTTTAGCAGAGGGTTCGCTGCCAAACAGGAGGCAGGAGCTGCTTATACAGTGTTATACAGGAGGTCAGACTAGAAGATGGCTTTGGAATCTATGAAAATGTCATAACCACACAGTGTCAAGCACTGGACTGCGGCCTTCCCAGTTGAATCCAGCAGGGGGTGCAGGCTAGCTTTGGAGGTGGGAAAGTGCTCTGTGTACGCTGATGTCTTGTAGAAATGGTTAGTGCTATGAAAGGAAACAGGATATAAGCACTAATTTAGTTTGCCATTGTGTAGTTGGGGGACTGTACAGGGGGTATACAATCTTTTAAAGATATGGACCCCAGACATTGGACATGAGGGTCTGGTCCTGAGCTAGGAGCACTGCAGATGCAATCTGCGCTGTCCTTTGCTGTTCAACAACTTGCACTATTTGATGTGCTCAGAAAGGATGCTTGCCAAGAAGAGAGGACCTGTGCATTGGGGCAGGCTGGGAGTTAAAGGAAGGGGAAACCCTAGTGAAATGTCTGTCTTCCTCCTTCAACTGAGCTCTCAGGGTACAAAAGTTCCATAGGAGGCAGAATTACGCCATTTAATTCCAAGCATTGTTCTTCAACTGCTGAGAAGAGACACTGGCAGATAGTCCCCTCCCATGAAAACCAGTTTCATTGCTTATTTGATTATGGAGAAAAGGGAGGTAGGTCTGGAAAGAGAAGCATTGAAACCATGTTTTAAAGTCATGGGTCAATGGGTGGAAAAAGAATGGTGTTATTGAAAGTAGACATGAGACAGTAACATGTCGCTGTGCCTTAGCGGATGATCAATTAGAATGTCTGTTAGCTCAGAGAGGCCCTAGATTTCTGTCCAGCTACATCATTTCGGCTCATTACTTTTTCTTGCCTAGAACTTCAGTCACTTCAGTTTTGCTAGCCTTTCCCTGCTGTTCTTCTGTGCCCTGTGTGCTGCTGAGGGGGGCACTTTACTAAAATCCTACTCACTGGAACACCACATGCAGGATTATAGTAAACTTCACTTTATTGTTCATTGTAAGCAGTGTAAGAGGTACAAGAGAATGTGAGAGAACAGTCAGTAAAAATTTAACTTTCTGTATCTCTAAGACGTGATGTTCAGGCCAAGAATATCGTGTGACTCTGTGCATATGTCACACTCTGTGATAATGCCATGCTTCCTATGTTTGCCACATTCAGTATGACCTGTGGCAATAGTGGACTAGCTCAGAGTTAGTGAGGGAAAGGAACAAATCTACAGAGCACCTGAAATGTTTGGGGCTCATGGAATTTTTGCGCTCTTTGCTTTCCACATGATGGAAATTCAGTTTGCTGGTTATCAGGATCCCATTAGAAGGCTCATGGTAAATCCATGAGATACTGTGATATCATGATGTGCTTTCTTGTAGACTAGCTCATATCACCTTGTGAATCTGAGTTACCACCACCAGATGATAGGAATAAATTGTTTTATTTCAATCTGTACCCTTTATTTGCGTCACCTTATTACAAATGAAGACTAAACTTTATTGTACACAGAATTTCCCCTTCCAAGGTTGTAGATTTGAAGTCCGAGACTGCATAGAAGACTCCCCAGTTTGATCCTTCTGCCCATTAGGTGGGGTGGAGTTGCATAAAACCAATAAATAACCTCCCCTTTTCCCATCCCAACCACTTACTTGAAAACATTTCTGGCTCCCCCCAGGCTTTCAAATGTGAATATTAAGAGTCTTATGTTTCATTCTCCATATATTGTCCTTTCCTTCCCCCTCCTTGTAAAGAAAGGTTTAGGTGCAGTAGCCAAAAAATAAGAGAAGGCTTTGAAGAATATAAGTTGAAAGCCAAAATAAGCAAGGCTTTTTTATTGTGGTCATAAATTCTCAAGCCAGGAATGCCTCTTCCTCCCTGACCTCATTTGCTGTAGTTCTAATAAAGGAAAGGATAGTTCAGATGAAAATCTGGATATTTTAATCTAATCTTTGGGGGAAAAGGAACTCAATGTCTGACTCCACAAAACATGCATTATTTTGCAGTTTTAACTGTTGGTTAAATCTTGGTGTGAAACATTCTCCCATGTAAACTCAGGAAAGAAATGTGAGGTATTGGCAGTGCTCTGCAGTGCTTATGAAGGAGTTTAGGAAACTAACACTTTCTGTTTCTTATAGAGACCAGAGGATGCTCTTCTCACCATAGCCAAAGCCTTTTTAGATAGGTTCCCATTGTCAGCTCTCCTTCGTTGATGGTATTCTTTCCCATTTCAGGTCAGCCAGAGCAGTATTACCATGATGTCCTCTCCCTCACCTGTCCAGCAAGCGCAGACACCCCAGTCAATGCCACCACCTCCTCAGCCACAGCCATCACCTCAGCCAGGACAGCCAACTTCCCAGCCAAACTCAAATGTCAGGTGAGCCAGAATGTGACCACCTGAGGTGAGTGGCAGCTGAAGATGCTTTCACCAGATGGTGATGAACATGAAGGGAGGTTAAAACAAAGTTGTCATACGTGCTAGTCCTGGTGCTTTTTCCAATGGTGAGTCCATCCTCAGTTATGCCATGAAGTTATGATATTGCAGATTGGGACCTTCATTAGCATAGCTGTTGGGCTGTCTTCTTGTCATAGGGACATGGAGGAGTCATGCTCATATTGTTATCCCCTCCCCTATTCACCTTTTCTGAGGCACTCTGTGTTTAGCCACACACAGACACTCACCTGACTATCATGGCTTAACAGAAGGTGGTAATTAAAGGATTGGATGGGATGTCAGAAAAAGAAAACAATGGCTCCTAAATCCAAGGCTTCTGATTAGTCTGCAGAGAAAGGCCTCACCATGCTCCTGGGTTGATAAAATTGTTATTCAGAGAGCTCGAGTTACTTAAAGATTTTCTAACAAAATCCAGTCTTGCTAGAGCTGAGTGTCTCCCATTCAGTCAAAATTCAGTGGTTAGGTTTGGAATCTTTACTGAATGCTGTAATCAAACCTTTCTGGCAGGGATTCTGAATCTTTACCTTGCAACTGTGGTGTGAAACTGACAAAAAAAAAATGGGATCAGTTTTATTTAGATTGTAAGCTTTTTGGGGAAGAGACTTGTTTGTGCAGCACCTAACAGCACCGTGGACCCTGATTCTGATTGGGGGCTACGGGCAATACAGTGACATAAGGGTGGGATTTTTAAAAGCATTCAGCATTGGCGTAACCTTGTTCCCATTGACATCAATGAGATTTTTGCTACAAACTTCACTGGGAGCAGAACTAGTCAATGCTGAGCACTTTTGTAAGTTCCACTCCAGCGCAGCTAGTGGGATAGGTACTCAGACATTAGTGGGGTTTACAGAATGTTGCAGCAGCATTCAGTAAAACACACCTGCTCAGACTAACCATTTCCTCTGCTAAGTTCTTACAAGCCACTTTGTCTGCATATTAAGTGTGGAATTGACTTTCATTTCCATTCTTCAGCTCCGGCCCAGCCCCATCTCCCAGCAGCTTCCTCCCCAGTCCATCTCCTCAACCATCCCAGAGCCCAGCAGCTGCACGAACACCACAGAACTTTAGTGTCCCATCTCCAGGTCCTTTAAACACTCCAGGTAACTCATGTCGTCATCAGTAAGAATTGATACTGCAGAGCATGATCCAGTGATGCGTCTTAAGTAAAACATACACCGAGAAATTTGAGGTTGCAAAGTTATGCGCTTGGCTCTACAGAGATCTATCAAGAGAGTAGTATTTCAGTAGTGGCCGTGCCATATGCACTACATGTGCAGCAAGGAGAATATTCTAGTTTTTACCTTGTTTGGAATGGTCTCATTGATTTTTTTTGTGGGGATCATTGAATTACATGAGGGTTTTCATAATTTTCTTAAAGAACAGAAATGGTAACTAGAAGGGGATGTAAAGGCCTGTTGGCTCTGGGGTTTCATGCAGCTGGAAATCGCTAGCAACAGTTCATAAGCCACTATCCTGCTTTGCCCTGACCTCTTTTGACATGTGATACATCATCTTCACCTTTTTGCCTTGTGCAGGAAATCCAAACTCTGTCATGAGTCCAGCGAGCTCCAGCCAGTCTGAGGAGCAGCAATATCTGGAGAAACTCAAACAGCTGTCAAAGTACATCGAGCCACTCCGGAGAATGATCAATAAGATTGATAAAAATGAAGGTGTGACCCCTTGAATTTTACCATACAGTTCTCTGTCAGCCTTTGGTGAAGACAGCAGTGTACTGCTCCTTTAGGGGTGCTGGCAGAACCAAGCATGTGGTTGAAAAGAGACGAACAAGAAAAACAATACTTAACTCAGAAGCATGACAACATATTCCTTTCCAAGTCCCTCTCTTTAAGGACCTCTGTTTTTCTTCACTATATCTAAATTTTTCTGGATACAGACTCTTATGAAAATATATGGTCTTTACTACTTTCTCCTTAAATGAGCCATGTTTTCAGTATTCCCAGCCTCCCTTTTTTTCTTTGTTAATGACTGCAGAGCTGGAAGCTCTGCCTGCAGTTAGTGCATTTCTCACTAGTCCTTTTGATTTTATTTCAGATAGGAAGAAGGACCTGAGTAAGATGAAGAGCCTCTTGGATATCCTGACTGATCCTTCAAAACGGTAACATCCTTTTCTTTTTGGCTTTTGCCAGTGCCTCTACAATGAACTTTGTTCCTCCAAAACCCACTGTAAGGAATTCATTAGTTAAACTGAGAGAATACATAAGCTACCATGGAATCCCAGATGAATAATGGTGTCCCAGACATTAGTCTGTGGCAACATGTAGTATCTAGCCAGAAGAGCAGTAAATTAGGAGTTCTTAACTCTAATCTGAATTCTCTTGTTTTTGCAGCCCCTCAGTGTTGAGAAATGGTGGGCAAGAGGTTTAAATATCAAACCCTTTTTTTGCTGATACGTTCTGTATTCTGTGTTGCAACTTCTGTCTAGGAAGTTTGTAAAATTTCTTGGCAGGATTTTGAATATGTGACTGTCTCCTAAGACACAGTATGGGATCTTCTGTGCACACATTTCCATAGAAAGCTATTTACTAGATTAAGTCACTTGTGTTTTCTTCGTTGCTTTAATGCAGTTTGTTTGAACTAATTGAAATAATTGGAGAAATCCATCTGGGTTAACTTTATTTTGCTGAAAACAATCAGCTTTATTTCACTTAGAAATTGTGGTATTCATTCTTTCCTTCTCCATTAAAGTCCCTCCTTAATATGCCCTTCAGCAAAGCCTTTCAAGGATCTAAATAAGTTGCTTAAAAATCTAAGCACTTTGTGATTGGACCTTTATTTGCCAGAATGTTAGGTTTGAATCATGTGATCTAATTTAGAATTTAAACTCCCTGAGGCAGGGCTATAGTTCCTGTTTCAAACAGTACTCAAGCACATCAGCACTGAAATAATGTGGACAGGAGAGGCTTTGATATCACAAAACCCTCATCTTGCACAGCAGAGCAGATTTTGCTAACTCTTTCCTCTTTCCCTTCAGATGCCCTTTGAAGACTCTACAGAAATGTGAAATTGCTCTGGAGAAGCTCAAGAATGACATGGCTGTGGTAAGCAATGGGGTTTACCTTTCATCTAATTGGAGAGTTAGGGTGGCAATGAATTCCACAGAGGACATCAGTTTGGCAGAGTTGTTTCTTGTCTCCTCATGTTCACACCCAAGATTATTTTTGTTAGTGGTGGACAGAGCAAGTAAATGGAAAGCTGGGCAAACATTGGCCCATTCAGCAGGAGTGTCCTTGTGGATGCTTCTTAAAAATTATTCTTACTTAACCTTCAGATATTCCTGCCTTGTACTAGCACCCATCAATGATCCTTGTACTTGTCTTTAGCACTTTCACCAAGACAGGATTTCTTCATGAAAGATACTGATCATGTCAGTTTTGTTTACTATGGGCTTGTCTACCTGGGGACAGTCAGGAAATTAATCCAAATTAATTAATTACAAGGTGTGAATGCAAAATAGATTAGTTAAACTGCATTAAATCCCTGTAGGGACACACTTATTCAGAATTAAAATGGCCTAAATGTGGTTTAGTTTAATTCACTTTCAAAGTTTAATTCTGAATGAGTGTACTAATGCAGAGGTGTAATGCAATTTAACCAATCCATTTCAAATTTATTAATTTGGATTAACTCTCCTGAATATCCCTGTGTAAACAAGCAGTGTTTGTTTCTAGAGTAACACAAAACAGATGTTAGAAGAATGCAAGGGATTCTTAAATGTATTAGAAATACTGTAGTGAACATTTGCATAATGAATAGTATATCAGGGTGTCTTATACAGACGATTTGTGACTGTTAGGTAAAGTAAGATGTGCTTCTTTGTGCTTTAGCCCACACCACCACCTCCACCAGCGCCCCCTACCAAACAGCAGTATTTGTGCCAGCCACTTTTGGATGCTGTTTTGGCAAACATTCGTTCACCAGTCTTCAACCATTCCCTCTACCGTACCTTTGTGCCAGCCATGACTGCGATACATGGCCCGCCAATCACGTATGTATCATTGCCCTGCTGTCTGTCTACTTCAGAGAAATTAATCATTTGGTTGAACTGTTGGAAGAATGGGCTTGGGTTATGGATGCGTGTATGCTTTGTTGTCATCTGTAAGACTTGATAAATCAGTTTAGTTTGAAAAATGTGGACTTGGCATAATATGGTGCCCACTCTGAGTCTCTGTGGATGTATTTCACGCAGGGCCCAGATGGCTTCCCCTCGAAAGCGTAAATACGAAGAGGATGAACGGCAGACCATACCAAATGTATTACAAGGGGAAGTCGCAAGATTAAATCCTAAATTCCTGGTGAATCTGGATCCCTCCCATTGCAGTAATAATGGCACAGTCCACCTCATATGCAAGCTAGGTAAGCAAAGAAGAAAGGAAGACTGTTTCAAGAGATGTTGATTTTTTTCCCGTGACTATGTACAACTATAAATCTTGCCAGCCTGTAATTTCATCATGGCTTTTCTTTAGCTTGCCAGAGCTGTAGCAGTGCATAATATGCTATCCTGCGGAGCTTGGTTCAGGAGCAGCCTCAGGATGTACCCCAGATCAAGCAGCTATATATTTAATCCACTTAAAGCTTTTTTTTTAAGTGGGGAATTCTTTCTAGAAGCTAAATTATTCTGTGTGGTGTTCTGCACCCCCTGCCTGCAGTGCTATGGTATTGACACTAAAAGAGGCAATATTGTAGGCTAGTTTCTAAATAAAAAGCTGCTTTCTTAAACAGAAATATTAGTGGTTTTTGTTGCTCCATATGTGCATTTAATTGGCTCCCTAAATTGGGATCCAGGCAAACTATAGGTAATCTAAATTCCTGATAGTATGAAGTGGCCTATTTATAAATGTACCTACATTTGTCTCCTTGTATTTCAAGAAGTTTGCTGTTCAGGATGTGAGGAATAAATTGGACTTGTAGGTAATTGTTGCCACTGTGGACGAATCCCAAGAGTGAAATAGTACAGTATTTAGTTATACAACTGGGTCTTGTTAGATCTCTGCTCCACAGATGAAAAATCCTGCATCTTACACTAATGGGTGCTGTTCGTTGATAACAGTTCCTCATCTTGGCTTAGTCACCTGTGGTATTAGAAAATGGTTTAATGCCTGGCATAGTCAGGATAAAAGTTTTTAGCTCCCTAAAACATGATATGGAGACATAGAGGAATGGAGTTTGTCTAATTGTGTTGAAAATGTCTGTCACAGCTGGTGTGGTTGGGGAAGTGTGTGTAAATCTTAACCCTTCTCTCTCAAGCAAGCAAGCATGGAGTATACCTTCATGTGAACTTGTTTTGCCCTTGGACAGAAACAAAGGAACAGTAGATTCACTTTAATGCGTACCAGATAAGACATAGAAATGCTGTGGTCCTGGCTTAGATGTGTAGTATGAAAAGCACATGGACATTTCATGTTGGGAAACTGAACTCAAATGAAGTACAGCTCCTGAAAGACTGAGACTGGCAAGATGTGTATAGGTGTGTATGTTTGCTTTTCAGAAATGAAAACTCATTGGCTTGGTTCCTTTCCAAGATTAGATACTGGAATGGATAAGGAGGGATTAGATCTAATGTACAGCAACAGGGAAAACTCCACACAAGACACACTTTGATGTCCTGATAAATTTCTTTTGTTAAAGTGAATGTGTTTGAATTCTAGATGACAAGAACCTTCCAAATGTCCCGCCACTACAGCTCAGTGTTCCAGCTGACTATCCAGATCAGAGCCCTCTGTGGATAGACAACTCTCGACAATATGGTATGGGGGCAATGAGATATCCTCCACTTTTTAAAGTGATGCTTAATATGTGATGTTCGGTTGTTGTGCAACTTGTTTATCTGGGCTGTCTCCTTTTTTCTTTTTCAGCAGCCAATCCCTTCTTGCAGTCAGTGTATCAATACATGACATCAAAATTGCTGCAACTTCCAGACAAGCATTCAGTCACAGCACTCTTAAATACCTGGGCACAGAGTATCCGTCAAGCCTGCCTCTCTGCTGCATAACTTCCCCCTTGCGAAATCATGAAGCAAAGAAATTGGGTCTCGACAGCTGGCCTCTCCCATGGCCACTGGAAGAATCACAGGCATTTTGGGAGGGAACTTCAGAAGAAAAAGCCTTATACTGTTTTTGTTTCTAGGTGCCAGGTTCAATAGAGAATCTGGTGTTAGATTTAGATTTCATGCTTTTATCTTCTGCCTTTGTGGACTTTGCCAGCATTTTCAGATATACAGAACATGTATATATGGTTCTTGAGACTGATGTATTAGGAGGGGCTTTTATTGTCTTCTTAGAGAAGAAATTATTTGTAGACTTCCATCAGGGAGTCTGAATGGTATAGAAGGGAGAGGGGAGAATGTCCTAATTTGCTTCAGACTTTGCCTGATGCCAGTATTCCTCACACTGTATGTTGTGTGACTTGATATTGCCCCAAGAATAAATTAGCTGCGGCTAGAATGTGCACACAAACTTCCCTATGGTTGCAGGAGTTTGGTAATTTAATTTGGAGAAAGGGGAGAAATCGGGGCCTTTTTAGGGCATCCCTAATATGTCAGATTAATCTGAATAATTATATTTAGGAGGAAAACCAACCATAGGAAAATTTTTATAGCTTATTTTAAACACTACTTCATATAAACGGTTTTTGGTTAGCACGGACCATGCATTTCTCACTCTTAGAAGGTCAGGTGATCTGGAGGGGTATTCAGTGTGCATGCTGACTGATTTCCCTGTGAGCTCCAAGTGTGTGTGCAGGGAATATCAATTGATTGAATCATAGCAGCACTGTAAATGAATCCAACAGGCTGCAGCTACTTATCTGAATTTGTTTACCAGGGGAATTGCATCTTCCTTGGCATTTGTCTCTTTGGTGTTGGCTTCCCTGGGGAGTGTTTGCATATCCCACTCGCATCTGTTTAAGAAAACTGAACACGGCTTAGGTCTAAGACTCACAATTGACCTTATGTGCCTCAGGCGCTGAGGAGCACCTAACTGTAAAAGTATTACCGGTCATCTCAATCAGGATCCAAAAACTGATGATTAGTTGCTGTGGTGTGAAACAATGCAAGTGAAACCACTTGCAATTGAATGCAAGTAACAGTGGTTCCATACACAATGTGATTACATTTCAGTTTGCCCTATCTTTGTAGTTCATTCACTCTCAATTTCTGTCATAGGGTGTAAGGGAATTTCAGTCTCAAGTATTCCCATCACCTCTTGCTCCAGCCCCAGTATTGTGCAACAATCCCTGACAAGTAGCTGGACTCTTACAGTGGTGTCAAGAAATTGCTGTGACCTCTGTAAATCTGTGTGATGTCATCGGTTTTAGAATGTTTTTAAATGTGGGTACTTAGTAAGCACTGATTTGAGGCAGCCAAGTGGTATCAATATTTTGTACATGAACTAATGCATTATCTGTTTGTTTTATCGTAATAAATTTATTATTATTCCTGTGTTTGAAACTAACCTATCATCATTGGTCCTTGGACAACAGCTCTGCAATGACCAAAGGCTGGTGGTTACTTCCTATGCCCAGAAGTGAGAGGGGAAATCACATGGCACTGCATTAGTTGTCTCATGCTGCAGGAGAGCAACCAAGTTCATTATCAATTGGAGGTTCAAAAGATTGCAAAGAGAAATGTTATGCAGAGGTGAAAGATTTTTAATTTCAATTAGCCCAATCACTACTAACTTGATACTCTTAAATGGGTGTCCAGGTGCTTATGTAAAATGGGTTCAGAGCCTCAGTCCAGTTGTAGTGGACAGGTATTTATATTAAAAAAAAAAAAAGCCAACATCTGTCCTATTTTGCCATGAGTTGAATGGAAACAAACCCATAGCAAGGATGAAACAATGGAATGTTATAGATTCTGAATAAAAAGCATGCAGCCTTAGAGTAGGGTAATATGAGGTCCCTCCCCCATAGTTTCCCCTTGCTTCTGATCAGTGGGTCCTCTACGTGCATCAACTTTTTTTCTGATGGGACTACTGTAAGCAGCCCAGTGAATCCCATCTAACAGCTGTGTAGGGCTATGAAATCTTGCCCTTCTTGGTAACATGATGTAGCATGTGGCTTCCAGCCTTTCCACTGATGGGTTAGCAGTGATCTAGTGTTATCTGTAAAACTATGTGGCCCATTCCTACCTAAGTATAAATATACTGCTTTTAAACAATCTCTGCCAAACTAAAGTTCTTGGGATGCTGCACTGATATGCTTAAAAGTAGGAACCATAAATTGGATGCTTATCAGTCTCCTACAGGCTTTTAACATTAAGTTAACTCATCAAGTAAACATTCTGAAGGAACTAATGGAGTGGTACCCACATAAACCACTGAGGCAAGCTGAAACAATAGAAGCACATGCTCCTTTTGTTCCTGAATAGATGACACCGTGATTTCATAATTAACTTTTACTTAAAGTGGGGAGATAATAGCAGCAAACCAATCTATATTGAAACTACAATGTAAACTCAAACATGTACTGGGAGAGCTGTAGCTATAGGAACACTTTTAAGAAGAGATCTGGAATGCAGTGGCTGAACAACCAGACTAAAGCACGGTCCGACGAAGACGGCTTCTTTGAATTGCTTGTGTTCTCTTCTGTCTCTCAGCAAAGCTGTTTCCCAGTGTTTGCTTCAGTGCTGGCAGAACTGCCCTTTCAGCAGCAGGCAGTGGAGTTACAATCAAACTGGAGATCAGAGTTGGATAGAGGAATGATTGGAAATGTGGTGATTTAAAATCACTTTCCGTTTACCAAGGTCTACTAGATCAGGGTCACCCTCCATATTAGTCACCTTAGTGATTCTACATGATGGGTGTACTACCCTAAGCAGTGCTCTGTCCCACTGATATAAACTGTAGTTAGAACTCTCCCTAGTCTTCAGAGTGCTAAATTTTTTTTTCTAGTATGGTGAGGATAAGAGGTGACTTACAGTTCATTGTCATGGGATTGGGGTGTGTGTAGGGTTCCTTCTGCTAGTGAATACCCCTGTCACCATTTAGAGGCATAGCATCTTTTTTGATAGGTAATTGCATCCTTTGGCTAGAGATTTCCCCATCTGTAAAATTAAGGTAATGATACTGACCTTGTAAAATGCTTTGAGATAGATGAAAACTTCTATGTAAGAGGGGGGTATTGTTTTAAGAGTGAATGGCTTGTTACCTGCCAAAATCCAACTTAAGGATTCTGTTTTCCTGTAACACTGAGTGCATGAAGCTGGGTTTCTTCCTCTGTTTTGACTAGCTGATATCACGTGGTAGAGAAGAGACTAGTCCTCAGGGACTATCTTCAGGGTTCTAATAAGCAGCTAAAGGAGAGACCTGATGTTTTTAGTACTAAAAAAAAACCTTCCCTGTTTCATGAAATAAGTGAGATTCTGCAATTTAACTTGCAGATAGATCTTAATAAATAGTATTCACTTCGACTTTTAAAGGGACATACCTGTATCTGTCACCTGTGGTTTTTTAAATAGTGTGTTGTACTTGCAGCTGCTGCATGAAAAGGTGTATTAAGGGTGGAGAGTTTAGAATCTTTATTCCTGCCATTATCTCAAAGGTGAAGAGCTTTAAATGCCTGTTACCTTGAGAACATCTTGGCTTAGAGGAATGGAGAAAACCCGTGTACAAGAAGAGTCCTGGCCTAAGCTTTTGTCCTTTATAAAAGGACTTGTATTATTCACTGTGTACTTTGAAGATGGCAATCATAGTCCAAACTAATGACACATCTTGTTCAAATGACTGGCTAAGATCAGAGTATGGCTTTCCTATTTCCCTTTTATGCAATTCTTACACAAGAGTGCTGCTTTAAATCCCACTGAAATCTAAAATTCAAATTGCTGTCTGACTGACTCCTCAGTGACAATAGAAAAGCTACATGTGCAATCACATGGGCAGAACATGACTTTGCAATGGGATCTTAGCAAATAATTCTGAGGTGGGATCCAAAAAAGAATCTAATCCACTTTTCCTACAGCACTTCAGAGCCAACACAGGAGTAAAATGTTTTTAGCAGATTTTACTCTGAAAACACAAAGGTCTAAGTAAAGATGACTCCTTGATATTTTTCAGAGTGGAAGCTCACTTTAATGTCCTGCCTACTTGAGAGAGATTTTTGTTGCCTCTGATTGCATGCATATGGGATGTTGCTGAGCTCTCTGATCCTCCAAGAAAAGTGAGTGTCCCTTGGAACCACATCACCAGATGTTTGACTTTGGAGCTACAGGAGGCAATACGGTCCCAGTTACCTGAGTCCTGTATGTAAAGCTCTGTGAAAAGGAGGCTGGTAATGTGGATATGCAAAAGCAACCCTCAAAAATTATTAAAACATTTTGTGCAGGTTCCTCTGTGGCAATAATAGGACACTGAAAGTAAGCCAGATAGCTGCAGTGATCTCTCCTGAAATCTGACTGTCTCTTGAGCGGGGCATGTGGATTGACCTTTAAGCAATGACCTTAAGAAGCAGGGAGAATCTTGTGACTGATGATGGAGTTAGAGGTGAAAGGTGAGGGGAAAACAATAATAGACTTGTTTTTAACTTCATGATATTCTTAGTATTTGCTTAAAGGGATCACATGCTTGTCTCAACATCTGATTTACGTTGCAGGTGTAACTAGCATGTCTTTCATGAAGTGTTGATATCTAAAGAAAGTAGAAGTACTTACCATTTCTTAGATTTATCTTTTAGCAGCATTTTGGGTAAGCGTGAAACTTCTTGATTCCTAAATTAAAAAATATTTGCAGATATGATATGTTGGCTACTTCACTCCATAGCATACTTGCAGAGCATTGATTGTGCTGTCTCTATGTAACCTGGATTTGAAAACAGAATGGATCTTGCTACAGAAGCAGTTGATTTCACTGCATGTGATTGTTGAACCTAGAGAACAGGAGAGGCTGCATCATAGCATCTGGACAGGGCAGTCATACAGAGTGATCTAGCTCATTTGGTAAACTGGGCCCATTCAATTAAAATGCATCATAACACAGACAAATGTATGGTTATACATCTAGGAACAAAGAATGTAAGCTATACCTGTAGAATAGGGGATTGTATCCCAGAAAGCAATGACTTTGAAAAGGATTTAGGGGTTATGCAACTCAACATGAGGTCCCAGTGCAATGCTGTGGAAGGTGGCTACAATGTGATCTTTGGATGTATAAATAGGGGAGTAGAAAGTAGGAATACAAAGTAAGCATGCCTCTGTATATGGCATTGATGAGACATGCTGGAATACTATGTATAGTTCGAGTGTCCATGTTTTTAAAAACGATGTGGAAATTGTACAGGTGCAGGAAGGGGGCATAAAAATGATTGAGAGCTGCAGAAAATGCAAGATTTAAAGTGCTTAGCTGTTTAGCTTTTCAAAGACTGAAGTGACTTGATTAGTGTATAAAATACCTTCACAAGGAGAAAATACCAGTTACTAAAGGGCTCTTTAATTTGGCAAAGAAAGGCATAACAAGAACCAGTGGGGGGAAGCTGAAGTCAGACAAATTTTGTAACCATGAAGATTATAAAAACTACTAAGGGAAGTAGTGGTGGATTATCCAGGGGTTGGTGCCTTTTCTGGAAGACATGCTTTAGCTAAGCAAGTTTATGGGATTCAATACAGAGGTAACATGATGAAATTTAATTGCCTGTGGTATTCAGATCAGGCTAGATTTGTTTGCGCCTTCTGAATCTGCAGCCTTTGTTAGTGAGCTACTGCAAATACTACTCTAAACAGTCCTAGTGATCATGCCTTGTAGATTCCAATTGGAGAACTGTTGTGGCAATGGGGGGAGAAGGTAAGGGAAATCTGTGATCCTCAATAACAAGTTGTGCAATCTGTGTAACCCATGATCTTTTGTTGTTGTCCTCATAAAATCTTGCCCCTTGCTCTCTCTTGTTCAGTGTCTAGACAGCAACAGTTCCAGCACTGAAGAGCTTACAATGTATTTGTTTGTATACCACGTACTACAACATAGTCCCAACCCCAGTGGGATCTGTAGACAGTATTACACTATAAATAAGATCAGTTTTTAAAATAAACATAAACCTTCAAACTATATTGTCCCTCTGAATCGCTCAGAAATGCTTGTGTGGAAGGGTCTCACTTTCAACTGGACTGAGTGGATTCTGTTAACCATGTGTCTCAACTCTTTCTAGGCTGACAGTTTAAATGAAAATGCTCTGAAAGAACAAACTGACAACCAAAGTCTGCCTGCACCCTATGTTTATGGATATTTATTCCCAGTAGGATTAGTGCTGTTAACAGCTGTGTGCAGCAGTCGTTACAATAAAACACATGGGTTGTAGCTGTCAGATTTGGCCCCTTGTGTGTAGATGTATAATTAAGGCATATATGATGACAGGATTTTAAACTGACATTAGGAGTAGGGTGGTTGCATTCTGGAAAATTTGAGGGGGTGGTTCAAAATTAACTTTCCTTTGTGAGTTAAGAAGGGAAGCAGTACAAAGTCAAAGATGACTAATGGCCTCTATCTAGGCACTTTGCACTATGGCCTCTATTGTGCTAATTCATTCCAGTACAAAGCAGAAAGAGCTAGCAAACTCATCTAGAATCTGTCTAATACCATCACTCAAAACTGTTTACCCAATCTGGCTGGCTAGCAGATAGTCTTCAGGAATCCTTTTGTTCTTGTGGATGTCTTCTAGATATGATTTCAAATACATTAGCTGAAGGACAGAGAGGAGAAAATAATCTGTTTGCCTCTGAAAATCTATTCCCTGTTTCATCATCACAAATTTACTGTTTAACTGAATAGAGTAGACTGAGCTGGAATCAACAGCCTCACCTCTTGTGCCTGCATATGGTTGATGTTCCATAGCTGGTGAATGACAATCTCACATTCTTCCAGTGTAGGTGGTTTCCGGATGTGGGAAGGGAGGACGTTCACCAGGAAAGGGTTGGATGAGGCTGGTGGTACCTGAGCTTGCCCAGATCTAATCTGGCTTGGCAGTGAAAACACTGGAGATGTAATTTTATCAGAGATTTCTCTGCTCTCTCTAGAGAAGTGATCAAGGAATAAATTAATCCATTTCCTTTGTGAGGGTATGTAGCTGTAAATAATTATTGCATTTACCTCCCCCAAAACATTTGTCAAACATTGATTAACTCACAACTGCTTGGACAGGTAACTATTGTACTTATTTCACAAGTGAGAAATGAAGGAAATCTGGCAGGTCCCAGAGTCTTAACTCTACAAGATCACATCCTCTGAAGCTAAACTATCAGTATCTTCTGCCTAGGATGGTGCATGGCACTATGCTTTACAGCTGAGTTTTTCTTTGGATTAATTAGCACTTCTGTGTCTGTGCATTGCAATACACAATGACAACTCAATTGAAGACTTTTTCCCCAAAGAGCTTTCTAAGTACCACTGCTAGAATCAGTTACTTACTGTAACCTATTCTGAACTCCCCTTAATCTGTTCTTGACATTACTTTTATTTCTAAGACATGCAAGGTTTGTGTGCACTATAAGTAGGGTTCACATGGTCAAGGGGGGGGAAAAAAGCATGCATGTGTGCGCGCACAACCAGAAACCTTCCCAAATGAACTGTCTATATTTCTGTATGCTGATAGGTTGCTCATACCTCAAAAGAACCTCCTCTTGTGGCTTCTCCACCTTTGGACTGGGAAGCTCTGGTTCTCCTTGTACCACATTGACCACCTGTTCTTCAGTATTCAGTTTTTGATTTTTGGACTGGTCCATCTGCTGCCTATTTGTCAGTGAATACCTAGAAACTGCAGCAACAGCTGTTAGGCAAAACATGAGGGTTTTTTCCCCCCGGAGGGAGGGGTATGTGTGCATGTGTCACAAGACAGACTGAACAGCTTGCATATAAAAGCTTTTAAGTACCCTCACCTTCACAGCGGTTCAGGGTATTTCATGTTCTTAGGGCCTAATTTTGTGAACTGAACAGCTTCATTGTATCTTCTCAACATTTAGTAAAATAAGATTTCTTGACAACTTAGCACTAACCCAGTAAGTATCAAATAAATTAGAAGCAGTCTAAACTTAGGCTTTGTCCTCTCAATTTCTTAGCAACTTAGTCATAATGTAAAAATTGTGAATGTGTGCAAATATTTGAATGCACATACGATCCAAATAAGTGAAAAAAAATTTACTAGGGCTCCTGATCATCAGTGAGAGATTTAAAACAAATCTCAGAGGGACTCAGACTTTTACATTGTTGCCTGTTTCTATATCTAGGCCTAGATACCTTTTCATGTAATTTATTTTCCCCTTCTCTACTCTATCCAGTTATTACGTCCTGCTACCCCTAAAGTTAAATCTTGCAGTTTTAAAGCTTTTACCTGCTGAAGAGTGCCTTGAATGGAGCTTGTCGGAGTAGGGAGTTAAATTATCATCTGCAAAGAAGAAGTAGTGATGAATTGGGCATTATGATTATAGAGATGACCAGCAAGGGGGCTGTATTATCCTCCATTTAGAATGGGATACACAGGTAAACTCAAGTCTGTAGAGACAAGGCTTTCTCCATTCAGGATTGCTGAAGGCAACCTGCAGTGTAACTTTCCCATAGCACTCACAGAATAGCTGTTTGGTTTAACCAGTGGGAGTGTGTTTTCTGCAATCAGCATGGAACATCATAACAGCACGAAGACCTGGATAAAATCACTGAATGGTCATCTGTGAAAAGGAGGGATACTCAGGGGCAAGGATAAGCAACTAGGAATACTGATGACTGACTGCTGCCTATTGGTGGAATTTGTCCATCTTTGGTCACAGTAGTTGGTTATTGCAATGTGTTTCTGGGCTCCTGACTGCTCTTCTATATCTAGGTAGCAGTGGTGGCGCATACAGTTATCTGCAGTTAACTTAGAGGCTGTAGCCTTTCTTTACTAGGGCTGATCTCACTGCAATCAGCCATGTCTTCTGTCCCCTCTCATTTGGACAACTTCCATCTACTACTTTGGCTGACTTTGGAAGCTTCAGCTAATGTAGAATGTGTGATATCCTATCTTCTTAAGTGTGGATCAGCAGGAGCATATTAACTTGTGACTAAATATACCAGCCACCATCATCTTCTGAATGAAATTCCAGGAATTTTAATCTAGAAAGTGCAACATGCATTGGGACCCAGCTATTTCCATAAGTATTTCTTTCCCTACAAACTAACACAGTGGTTGAGGTAAGCTAAGACACTTTTGCTGACACAACCTAGGTATGTAGTATTCAGGACATATGGCAAAGTATCTTTAGGGACAGGGTTCCTAGCTGTGGAACTTGCTTCCTCTAGCAATCTGCCAGAGTGAGTGTGCTGACCCTCACAGCATAGCGCAAGTGCATAGTGTATTTTAGATTAAATATTTGATTATGTATCCTCTCTGGTGAGGCTCTTCTTATGATAGGTTGCGAGGAGACAGATCCTTTGGGTCGTCTGTCATATTGGATGCATAAAAGTAAAATATTTAATTTTCCACAAGGCTCTGAACTTGCATATCATTAACATTAATGGACTTCACGTAGATTTGCCTCATGGATGAAAGATTCAGTACTACCAACCCCCAAACATTCTAAAGTTGTATGTCAAACCCTAAAATATTGAGACTTTGAAAGATGATAAACTGGGGCTTCTTTTTACTTCCCTTCTGGTTTTTGAGCCTGTAAGGTTCCTGTTTACAAGGTGTTTCTCTAGAGCCATGAGGGCTATAAACTTTTTTCTAATGAAACCAACATTATAATGTAATTACCAGTCCAGAAGCCAAAGCTCTAAGGGAAAAACTTATGGGATACATTCCATTAATGTTTATACTTGTGAAAGTTAGACCTAGCCTACATAAAAGTTTTGCCAGTGTAGTTATATTGTCCAAACTCTCCTGATATAGAGGCAATTTCTAGCAACCACGGAGTATTTTAGCTAGTAAACTTACAAAAATCCATGGATCAAAATCAATTACACTGCCAAAAAATGTATTTGCTGGTATATCTGCATTTGCAGCTGGGCTTTTGCTTGTACAAAGGTATTGTCCCCTCCTGCTCTTCACCCCACAAATCACTCAACTGCTTTTGCTATACTGGCAAAAAATCCTTGTATAGATTGGTCCTTAAGATCTTAACTGTAGCATAATATGTTTGGAAGAGCATTATACTGCAGACAGATACTGTTTAAGGTTCTCACGGCATCATTGGTATGCTTCCTGATTGACCTAACATACTCAGATTGTAACCTATCAATCATGCCAACCTATGGTTTGGCTTAGGGCAGACAACTCACATCTAGATCAGAATAATGAAACTCAGCCCATGCTTAGCTATGCTGTTTCTCCCCACGAACCCATGAGAACTAAATTCTGACACGAAAGCAACAATACTGCATTCACTGTGCACAGTCTTCAGTCCCCAGAGAGCTAAAACATTTCTGCAGTGCAGAGGGAAGGTGACATTAGCAAGATTCTCTCTCAGTGCTGGGAAATGGACAAAGCACCATTGCAAAATGTCTATTAATAAAATTAATGGAGGGAGGGAAGGTACTTCAAGAGTAGATAATCCTATTTCTAAAACAGTAAAAAGCATAGCATACCTTTCCCCTGCAGTGACTGATTCATTATGAGTTTATAATGAAGATCTGTAATCAAATGAGAACATAATTTAGATTGATCTCACTCCACATCTCCTTAAGTTCCCTTTTGCCATTATAGAGTACAACTAAGCTTGTCCCTGAACGACGTCACTCACATCAGCTTTCAACATTTCTGACACTGAAGATTTTTTTCATGAAAAATGTACACTAAACATATGGGCGTACAAGGCTGAGGGAGTAAGTAATTATGAAACCTAAGAGTGGTTATTCTTTAAACAATATGGGGAAGAAAACAGAGATGGGAAGTAGAGTTGAAGAAAAATTATTTCAGTAGCTTTAAGACAAATATGCACATAGTATACCATAACTCAGGTCACACGTAAAAATGAAACTAGTTAGTGCAGAATTCATAAGCCCCTTCGTTTTCAGTTTAAATGGATTTTTACTGAAAAATTTATTTATTACTCATTTTTTTCTGATTTTCACCCTACTTTTGTATCATTCAAACATTTAAAAAATAACTTGTTTTCTTAGGAAAATATAATACATGAGATACATGTATTATGATAATGCATTAGTCTGTGTGTGTGTATGCAAAACTGTTTCAAATAAGGCTATGTATTAGTCTAGAAGCTATACACAAATGAACAGGCATGCACGCAAATTCAGATACACATTCACTTCAGAGCGTACTGATGAATCTCATGCCCATCACGTACATATTTCAAGTTGTTAGTAGATAACGGTTTAAAGATTTGACACACTAAAATGGGAAGAAAACAAAATTCTGTATCAATATGTTTCAGAATACAAGGAAGTATTCAAAAGTTTGAAAAAAAACAAAAACAGGAGAAAACGATGAAGTTGAGCGTATGTGCTGGAATACTGTGTCATTGAAGTTGACCTTCGAGCTGACCAAATTAAAGAACATTTGGAGAGCAAACAAAATTTAAGGCTGAAACAAGAAGGTGAAAATAGAAAAGAGGAAACCTTGGAATCAGCATTTGTCTGAGCATGGCAGAAAAAGCAAGATCAACATGATGTAGTAAGTGAATTTTTACATGCCTTCTGATTTTCGAGGCAGCCTCTAGTCTAGGCCTTGCTGATTGTTGTTTGGGGGGCTTTGTACAAAATTTCTGTCCAGCTGCAAAGTCCTTGCCAAATTCAATCAATCTGACCAAGAGATATTTGGAGGAGAATGATGTTACTGACCAACAAAATTAAAGAGGTCGGCTGGAAATATAGTTAATTCTTTGATTTTTGACAAATTGCCAGATGTTCTCAACCATCCCACTCTGGTGATTTTGTTTTCATTTTTTTATTTTGTTGTGGAGAAGCCTGCATTCATTTTGGCAGATTTGGAGTTTGTAAAGTCAGCAAACAGTCAAACATTTGCAGCTTGTGTCAGTAAAACTTCTAATGAATACACATTTACCTGGAAGGATATGGCAACAGTGATTATTCCGACTCTGCTTCTTACTGCATGAAGTTCACACAAGATGTAAAACTGAATGAAAAACCTGAATTACTTTGTTTGTCTTGCCTAGCTCACCTGCTGCAGGTTGCTGTCTCTCATGCAACAGGTGTTCCCAAAATGGCTTATTTAAAAAGATTTGTAATAGATGCTGGCATAGTTTTCAAGCATTCAAGTAAAACAAAAAACCTCTTTTAGGATGTGTGCAAAGAGATTGTTTGAATGCAGCATTCCAGTTCCATTTGTACCGAAAAAATGGTTTAGTCTGTATTTGGTTGCACAGCGTGTTCAGAAGGCATGTCTTACTGTGACTTTTAGATCACGAAGTGTTCAAACAGTCGTAAAGCTGAAATCTCAAGCAGTTATGCAAGAAATTAGGCAAACCCCTTTTAAAAAATTCGAATTTCTGATTGAAACACTTCAACCACTACACGAAGCATAGAAGAAATAGGATCAGACAGCGTATTGTCTAATATGGAGGTGTATGGCATTCTGGTTAATGATATCTCTGCAGAACTTTCTCACAAAAGCACATCTGGGAAGATTCCAGAAAAAACATATCTTTCCATGTCTATTGCCAGTCACTGAGCAGAACAACCTCACAAAAGCTTTCAAAAGTTTTTATGAAGAGCTGTCAAAGAAGTGGGAAGCTACTGTCACTTGCAATATGTCCCCTGAAGCTTTTCACAGTGAATCATCAGTCTAGAAAGTCATTGTGCTGTTCGACTCTCATCGTAAAAGTGTGTCCTCGGCTGACAAATTTAAAGAGTATGCTCATATAATCTCCCCCTTCGTGGCTTCTAATGAAGAACATGCAAAACAAAGTAAATTTCATCCCTACATGGCAATGCCTTCCCCACACAGCCACTCCATCACTCCTCTTGAATTGTGGAAAATCAACCACACTGACTTTCCAACTTTGAGCTGTGTTGCTTCTCACATCCTCCTTGTCCCACTTGCTCAGCTGACGTGGAGAGAGTATTTTTGAAATTTGGCTATCTCCAAGACTGTGAGAGAATGGGCCTCGGAAAAGACTCCTTAAAACGATTGCTATGAGCCTATACTATGCAGGACTTTTGGAAATTACACTGAAGGATTTCACATAAGACAGTGTTTATAAATACTTTAAAATATTGGGTCTAATTATTAAATGTAAATATTTATAGGCTAATAGTTCTAAGTCTACAACAATAAACTGTTAATTCAAATGAAAAGTTTTATTTGGGGATTAGATATATTGTTTTCTTAAACTCAGAGGTGGCATTGTATTTTGAGTTGTTTTAGTTCTGCAGCAAACCACACTGAATTCTTTTCATCAAAGCATTAATCTGAATACTTCCCACCAAAATGTCATTCTGTCCACCAAAATAAACTATTTACCTAGAAAAATATATTAATAGTTTTCTGCACTGATTTTCAGCTATTTTTGTTGTTGTAGTAATAAACACGAATAAATTCCTGGGAAAAATTAAATAAAATAAAAACTGAAAACAAAAGTCCCTGAGAATACACAATGAACAAGAGTTTATTACTAGCCCAAACATCTAGCTACTTTGACCTCTAAAGAATGTACTGGTATTATCATGAATGTAAAAGCATTTATTGTTGTCCAGGTTCAACAAACTTTGACCTGTTTTGTCAATTTTCTTACAAACCAGCTGTGCTCAAATGAACCAATCTGTCATACTGGCACTTTTTGCCTGCACCTCTTATTGGTAACATGCCCCAGCCCTGACCTGGAAAAACAATCAAGACAGAAGGCACATTCTCTCTATAAAGATTCAGTCAATACTTTCTCTCAAGGCTAAGGGTGCCAACTGAGATGGTGTTTTTGTAATGTGAACACTTGTCCAGTAGAAACTAAACTTGAGATCACCAGTTCATTTCAGATATACTGCAACATATTCATCATTCATATTCATCAACATATTCATTCATGCTGAACTGGTGGCTAATAGCTGTGAAAGACTAAGTTCATTGCCTTTCCCTAAGTTATCCAGTCCCCCATGCATTTTCAGGCATTGGAGTCAGCAACTGATCAGATTTGTCCCTAAGTTTTTGTTAGCCCTCACAGTCAAAACCATTAGAATTCCCTTTTTATATCCCCTATTATAGTCTTAAGACCTGGGAAATATTTTCTAACAACTTGAAAACAGAACTGTTGTGAAAAGCAAAAGGAATGGTAGGTTAGTTTGATGCTGAAGTCTAGTCCTAAGCAATTGGCATTAGGGATCTCTTTAAAGAGACGACATGGGAGAAAAAATGTGGCAGTATAAAATCAAAGTTTTTAAAAAGCAAAACCTACATTCATTATAATTCATTCACCACCTATCTAGCATGTTTGAGAAAAAGTCAAAGATTTTCCTGCTTGCAGTGACAACTTTTCAATCTCTCCCCTAGCATTTTCAGAATCTATACAAAGTCGTACATGGAAAGTCACCTCACCTTTGTTTTCCCTTTTGAGATACTCAATTTCCTCATGAAGTTTCATTAGGGTCTCAGCATGTTGCTGCTGCAGGAACTTCAGGCTTCTCTCCAAGTCCATGATTAGTTTATGTGGGTCTTTGTTCCAGTCTGCAACGGGCTGGGACTCAGAGTGAGCCTGTGGCCCCTGGCTATTCTGGCTGCCAAGTTGAAGATGGCTTGATTTATCCAGTCGTCCTACTCTTGACCACTGTGGTAGGTTCCCCAGTGGAGGCAAACTGGTATTGTACATCCCCAAGATCCTGATACAAAAATGGTTTTCAGGCTAGGGTTACATGGACGGCCGCCCTACAGCCTCTCAGTAGGGTAACTGAGGCAATGTCACTAAAGGTGAACAAGGGGCAGTGACCATGTTTAATATGCTTCGGTCTCTATGACGTCAGGCCCTGTATAGGCTGTGTACCCCTGGCATGCAAATGGCCCTTTACTGTGACCCTGGCATTAGAAGTCTTGGGGTGTGGGGATGTCTCCTCAGGACTTGCCCCTGACACTGGGGCTTGTGTTCACTGTCTCTCAGAGGGAGGGGCTGGACTATGGCCCTGCGTGCCTCTGCCTGGTCCTCTGCTCTACCTAACCTGGCCTTACAGGGTGAAGGGGAGGGGGCAAGTATCACTGCTCCAAGTCTCCTCACGGTCACCAGCCATTTCTGCGTATGGGCCTCAAATTTAGTTGCCAACCTAGAATTGGAGCGGGGGTGGGGAGATGAGAACAAGAAAGTGAGCTTAGTTAGTGTGGAGCCAGGAGGCAGGGACTGAGTCTAAGCTCAGCAAGTCCCCCTATACTCAGCTCAGCCCCCTCCTCCCCAAGCTCAGCCCCCCCCCAACTTAGCTACCCTTCTGCCGCATACACGCCCTGGGCTCAGGCACCACCTCACACCCCAGGCTCCCCACATTCACAGCTTGGGCTCAGCCACCCACTCTGCCCCGCCCCTGGCTCAGGAGCCCCCCCCC
>ML675638.1:710702-810954 GCA_007922155.1 Mesoclemmys tuberculata
CACCCCCGCCGGCCCGGACTCCTCTTTCCGCGCCCCTCGCCTCAGGCCCGGCTCCGGCTGTCACCGTTCCCATGGAAACAGGCGCGCGCCAGGCCGCTCACCCGGACCGCGCCCTTTCCGGGATGGTATCACCCGGCGGGGGGAGGCGCTCACCCGTCCCTCCCCCTCCCCCCGCCGCAGGCAGGGTGGTATCTCCCGCCCGGCACAAGCTAGGCCGGGGCCGGTTCTGCCTGGGGGAGGGGCGGCCAGGCGCAAAGCACTCGCGTAGGGTCTGGGCGCGGGTCTAGCTCCGGCAGCCTGGCTGCAGGCTCCGCAGGGGGCGCTGCTGCTGTCCGCCCCCGCCGCCAGGGGGCTCGGCCCCCTTGCTCCTGGCTGGCGGAGACGCCGAGACTCCCACCTGCCACTCAGGGCCTGGCGAGAAGGGAGCTCCGGGGCCGCCAGGAGGGAGGCTGGTTTAGCAGGGGAAGCACCTGGCCGTGGCCCCCCGCAGAGGTGGGAGGGGAGGGTCCCGCGCAGCCTGTAAGGCACGATCACGGGCTGGCACGTTGGCAAGCCCCAGGCCCTCTCCCATCCATTCCTGTAGTGGGCCCCAACCTCTGGCTCAGGTGCAGATTAATTCCTCAAACCTTGACTTAAAGATTGTTACAGAGCTGCCACTACTTTCTCTAGTTCAACCTGGCCTCTGACGCATGCTCCCCCGGCCGAGGAAAGCCATGACAAAAAAAACCACACAACCCTGGCTCGCTACCAATCTGATTCGTAGCGCTCCGCTGATCGGTGGATAACCACTTTATATCTGAATCTCTGGCTAGCCATGGATCTTTTTTTTTTTTTGCAGGTAAGATGTGGATGGTCACAGCTTAACTTTCTGGTACCTTCCTGACTTCTGGGGCAGGTGCCAGCATGCCCCCAGCTGGAACAAATGATGGGGGCAGGTGGGGCTGAACAGCAGATCAGCCACTTGGAGCAGCAGAGGCCAACAGTTGATGTTTGATGGGTTAGCAAACAGCTGATTGGTGGTGAGGATGCAGATACATCTCAAAAGGGTAGTGTAGAATGGGTCAGATGGAAGTTTATTGTCACAGATGCAGATCCACATAGTTGTAGCTGCACAGGGCTCTGCTGATTTTGGGGAAAGTTCCTGCCTAACCCCAATTATGGTGATCAGTTAGACCCTCCCTGATCATGTGGGCAAGGTCCACCAGCCAGACATCTGGAAATAATTCTCTATAGTATAGCAGAGCCCTCCTCATTCAGTGTGCCATCTGTGCCTATGGGAGATATTTGCTAGTAGTAGATAGTCTTATGTCATTGTATGTAATCTCATCATTTATCAAGCTCAGTCTTACAAGAAGTTATTTCTCCCCTGACTGTGATTGGAAGGCAATTCCAGAATTTCATTCCTTTGATGGTTAGCAACCAGTATACAGTAGTGTCTGCTCATTGAATCAGTGGTAGCTGCCCTGCCCTCTCTGGCTAAGAATGGTTATATCTGTAGGGAACAATCCTGCCTTGACAGGGAAAAAGACCAGACATTCCAAAGACTTTTCCAGGTCAGTTTATGGTGCAAGAAAGGTTACATTTCTTATTCTGCTTTTGCCCTACAGCTTCACTTCTTCCATGCCACTGTTAAAGATGTGTTGGTGAATTTCATGCTCAGCAATAAGAGGACAGTTCTCACACAAAGCTATCTGTACCAGCTTCTCCCATTCAGATCGTATTCTGAAACACCAATACTGTGGTAGTCCAAGTCATTTGTTGCAGAAGTCAGTAATCATGAAAATGTGATTTGGATGTACAATGGACAAGTGCTATTTATTCAGGCCCAGAGCTGGGCAACATGCTTTACAAATAAAATTAAAAGTGACAAATCTCTGCCCAGAGGAGTTTACTAGAACAAAACTTGAGAGATTTTGAACCTAAGGCTACAAATCAGAGGCCTTTATGCCATCTACCAGAACAGCTTGCAGTATGAGAAAAACTGATGAAATTTTACTAAAAATAAATGCATAGTACAATACTCACTTTTTCATTTACATGCACTGTAACAGTCCTGCTCAAAAGGAAGGTTTAACACAACACGCACCAAGAGACTGCTTTAAAAAATAAACCAGGCAAGCACTTTAATTTAAACATGAGGTTTCAAAAGAAGAAACTTGTACCACACAGAGAAATTTGATTGAACATGAATGAAGGGCTCACAGGATTTGGTAAACGTAAATTGGAAATGCAGTTATCAGGAAACATGGAAAAGTAGTTTGGATGCTGCCAAAGATTTATTAATCCTGATGAATTAGAAAGCTCTGAAACAAGAGCCAAACACTAACTGTTTTCCAAACACACATCTATTAAATGCAAACATATGGATAAAAAAAACAATGTAAATTATGTTGTGCCTTACATGGCACTACTGCAAGGTGTATTTAATCCTCGATACCACAACTGCACCTGACAGCAGTGCATTTCAGGGGAGAGGGTGTTAAACTAACTGATTTCTTAAACACGTTTTCGGTTTAAACAAAGGGGCTCAATTTATTTTGGTTGAATTGGTGCCTCTTTTCTAAAGCAGTTTGTTGCTGGGAAGGTAGCACGTATGTTAAAGAAGTAGTGGGCCAAGAGAGGGAACTCATTTCATGGTTGGTACACAACAATCTAGTTACAGCTCAAGATCTGGAAAAAATGTTAAAAGATATAATTTCCTTTCTACCTGATACTGAGTATCAGTACTATGGAAAGCTACAGTTTCTTTGGTAATTTTATGCTACTGGGTGTCGAGCGACTGATTCATTCACACTAGGCCATAATTGCAGTCACAGAGGGAATGCTGGATCAGTGGCATCAGGGGGATACCCAGAAAACTAGAACTTTACTTTAGGTGAATGCTGAATTCTCCCCTTTAGCACATGACTGACTCTTGGTTTGTGGCTGTCAAGTTAAACGCTAAAAGAATCAACTCACAGAGTTCCTCATTTTGAAAAGACGGGGCCCAATGAAGACAAGAAGTAGATACTGATTCAGAAAAGGGAATGCAGAGTTAGCACCCCTGGTCCAAGCTATGGGATTCTAGCAGCTAGCTGCTACTCCTTTCCTGGTACTTTGAAATATTTATTATTCAATTTTATGGAAAATCAAAGCAATCATATATATCTGCCAACAAGATGTAACTCTCCTTTCCTATTTCTGAGTCAAACTATTCTTACCTATTTCCCTGTTTTCTGCTGAGTAACTTTGATAAGCCAAAAACTTGCTTCTGCTAAACGTCATTTTTGTACCGTTAATTTTTTGGGATTCAGCTTTGTGTCCAGAACTCATGATTTGTGGCTACTGTTGTCTCTAACAACACTGAAAATCCCGTCCCCATCAATATGATATAAAAGCATGCAGAAAGCAGCTCAAATGGCCAATTTCCACATGAAGTAGAATAAGCAAAAAATGGCAATATGGACATACTGCCAAATCTAAATCTGTTTCTATGTGTAATTTCCCATAGCTACTATGGGCTGTTCATTTTAGCTCCACAACTACTGGAGGTTGTTCCCAAAGCCACAAGCAGTGGCTCTCATCCTACACATTCAGTAAACTATGTAGAAAAGACAGTTTATCAAAACAGAATTTACATAGATTACAGTGGCTTCTACAATCACAAACCCATCCCTCTCACTTGAGTTTAATTAAAAAAAAGCCCACTTAAAAGTTTTGAAGTGATCCTTTGCTGAAGCTTTTTAATACTAATCACTGCTTTTATTCTTAAAAAGCTTTTTTTACAGTGTACACTGAAGGAAAAAAAGTTAGTGTTGATGAGGTTTCCACCTTTCAGTGAAGAAAGTCATTACTACTGCATAAAGAAGATACCCAACCAGAATAATGAAAGTACAGGCCAGTGGTCTAATGCAGAACCAAGCTGCAATGAAATATATCATGAACAAGGAAAGAAGAGTCCTGTAGCTAGCCAGAAATCTCAGGCTGATCCTTGGTTGCCGAGAACGTCCTGATCTTTGTTTCAGTGGTGGGCTGTGCCTGCCCTTGTCTGCAAGGAATGGATTGGTAAGATGATAGCGACAAAACATGCCAATAAAGTCTTCCCTGGAGCAGAGACTCTCCATTTGGTCAGCAAACTAAGGTAAGAAAAACTTAAAGTCAGTAACAATACAAGAAAAATTTAAACAAAAATTAAAATTGTAGATTTTAAGTTCATACTGAAAAATTCTTGTTTTTATGTTTTGATTTGTGGTAAGGGGACAGGAAAGAGGATTTTAGCAAATATAACTCAGAACTCATACATCTTTCAAAAGTTAGAATTATTCCAAAACAAATTTACATTTGTATTATAGTAAATCTGCTCAATTACTATTAGCAGTACAAAGCAATGAGCCAACAGAAGGAAATCTGGGACAACAACATTGGTCACATCATTCATACGTACTCAGAAGTGTGTAAATCCTATGTTAGGATACAATGGAGTGAGGACAAAGTCAGGGTGCAAGGCAGGCCTTAAAGGAGTAAGAGGCAGAAAGCGGGAAGGAATAAAAGGGCTAGATTTGATTAATCCTTTTCCTGCTTATTTTGACAACCAGGGAAGCAGAGTGTTCTTTCATTATGCTGGTATGTGCTAATATGACCCTGTGAAGGATATTTCTTCTATCTCAACTACCATAAACAATACATTTCAGTGTACTGACTGTTTCTGCAATGGAGATAATGTCATGACAGTTACATTTTACAGCTCTTGAGCAACAGGGAAAAAAAAGTGATTCCAGGCTGAAAGAAGGGCCCTATGGAATACTTGCAAACTGATGCAGAAATCACATTAATGGTGAGAGTACAAAGCAAGTGTGTAAGTTGTACATATGCACAGGTCACAGGCAGAATAGGAATATGCAGTTGAAAAAGAGAAAGACGACTTCTCATTGCACTTACCCTTTCATTAATTGCTGAGGACAACTGGAACAACAGTCGCACTAGAGTGGCATTTTCATAACTTCTAATGGGCTGAAGCTCAGCATCTCCTTGGTACTCTATCTCAAACCTGCGTAAGCCATTTATGATCTAGGAACAGGAAAGGAAATCACATACTTTATAGCTCAAATTTGAAATGCGTTTAAACTGATGTCTCCTCCCATCCCTGACAAGCTATTTCTTCTGATGTAGAGGCACATGCTCTACTTTCTTAAACTGAAGTTCTAGAAGTACTGGGCTGGAAGCTTTTCCCTCGTACCTGATACCTGCCAAGAGGCGTAAGAATTAGCCCATCTTCACTCTCAATGCAGTCTGGAAGTTGCTTCTTTCCATTCTCATCCTCAGCTGCTCCACAGTTCATCATCAGTTGGGTCAGCTGGGCTTCATTCAACTAATCAAAAAGAAACAATTTCTTCATAATTATTTGATTCTACCATCTTTTTTCTGTTCCCCATTTTCCCTTCACCAGCTCTTGTGTAGCCCTCAACAACCATATAGCCAATGACTGCCAACAAAACAGGTACTGAAAACAACCCATTTACCAGTCTACAATAGAAATAAAAAAAAACCCAAAAGTGACAATTCTTAATTGTGTTCATCAGGTGGCAAGCCCTGGCAGGCAGGAGTATTGTTGGCTCAGTACATCCTAGCCTCCCCATGGCTGTTGCTTTGTTCTGTGTTCTCCCAAGTCAGTCTTGGGCGAGTGAAATTGTATAAAATAGCTTTGCTTCCTTTCAGCTTACTGAGAGGCAGCCACCTTCTAGCATCTGTTAGCTTCATTACTTAGCGTATACATCCTTTTGAATTTCTGCAGCATCTTACATTGGAAGATCTCAAAGTGCTTTAAAAGCATTAGGCTGTAAAATGCCCCTTGGTCAGCAGGAAAGATAAGGGATTTTTCTAAGTGACCACTTATTGTGGGTACCTAGTTTAAGATGGCTTGGGCTTGATATTTAAAAATGCAGAGCACCTGCAACTACAGGCATTCTGAACCTCTGAAAAAACAATCAATCCTAAAGAGTCTCAAGAGAGGCACCAAAAATTGAGGTACCCAAAATGAGTGCCCACTTTTGAAAATTTTGGCCTAAGTCACTTCCCAACGATCACACTGCAAATGAGAGAGCTGGAAGTAGACTGCCGGAATTCTGACGCCCATTAATGCTACTTCCCTGGAACAGCACTTCGAAGGAAGTTATGTACCCGAAAGATCTGGCATAAGTACTCCTGTGCCTTCTCCAAATATTCATCTGTTTTCTTGATGCTGTCTTGCCCAATTTCATCTAGGTCATTGCCTATGTAGGAGCCATTCATGTCAGAAGAGCCAAACCTAAACCAGGATAGGAAGGACTGACTCGCTATAGTCTCTGCAGAATGGTCTGATATGGATTTTGCTGTTTGCTGGGCCTGGCCTATTAATTGGGCCAATCTTAATACCTGAAAAATAAAAGACAGAAGGACAACTAAATAAAGCAATAGGATAAGGACACAAGTCAGTAGTAAGCACGAGCATGTGAACACAAGTCTGCCTGGTGACCTGGCAGTCAGAATAGAACCACACATTCACTCCCTTAGCTGACATGGACTTGTGCTGGTAGTAGTCATATGCGCCATGTCCAATGGAACAAAGGGAGTCGCTGCAGCTGGGGCAGTCAGAGGAATGGAAGTGCTCCTCAGCTTCCTTTGAGATGCATCTTCCTTCATTTAATTAGCCTGCTGTTTAGGGAGAGACCGTCTCCCTTTGCTACGCCATTTTTAATTGGCTTGCTTCTGGGTACTGATTATTAACACTATGATTCAGAAATACACACACAGTCATTGTTGAGAGATGAAACAAGTACATGCCCATAGCGGACTTCTCCAAAGTAATAAGCCCACTCCATCCCACCTTTCAAGGCTGGAAAGCATTGTGTACATTTCTGTTTTCATACTTGTTATGGACGATGCCCCAAACAGATTCTACAGCCACCACCAAACTCTTGATTTACCTCCTACTTTTTAAGAGCTAAAAATTCTCCTCCCTTACATGACAGAGCAGATATTCAGTATGGAGACATAACCCTCACAATAGCATAAAGGGGCTTACAAGGAGCAAGTAAGCAAGGTCATTGCTTACCAAATTCCTGACTTCTGGACCAAACATCTGCTTGTACTGTGAGTCCTGTCCTTCCAGGCAGTAAACATGACTCTTCACCTTAAATGAGGCATCTGTGATTGTTGGAGGCCGTGATGACAAGAAGCTCCCACCAAGAGTGGGGGTCATGAAAAGTCGGTGTTGACGGTGAGGGATAACAAGTTCTGGCTCCAGAAATAACTGCTCTCCTAGAATTTGGGATAAGATGAGGTGGGGTGGAGAAGACTATGTTATACCTTTCTTATGATTTGGGGATCTAGCAATACAATTTTTTAACCATTCATTACAAGGTTGCTAGGTTATTTGGGGGGAGGAGGAGGAGGGCAGGACCCTAGTTTACTAGTACAATTTTTCCCTGAATCTTCACTCTTACAGCAGAAAGAGCTTTCACTATTACAATGGTGCATCTAAAAGTCTATATATGCATCACTTGTTGGAAAGGATATTATGGTCCACGTACTTGCCAAGCTGACCATGTTTCAGCACCTGAAATTTTTGCTGCTTGCCCAAACCTTCCTGTCCCAACCAAAAAAACCCTGCTGTACCCCAATACTCCCAACATGCATCTTTCAGGACACTCAATTGATTTCTAGAACTTGGAGTGCAAGTTCTTGCTGACTAGCCATCTTGCTGAAGTTTGAGGAAATATAAATTCCTGTAAGGCATTACAAAATTTTAATTCTGAGCTAATAACCAAACACCACAAACAATAAGAAGGTTGTAAACACAAGGACTTTATGTTTACTAAAATATCCAGAATCGTGTTCTTTCCGTGTTAGTTAGAACAAACAGGAATCAGTGAGACTGATGAATGGAAATTAGAAAAGAAAAGAAAACTTGTATATATGTATGAACCCAATACTGTAAATAGGAGCAAAGACATCAGGTCTCTGAACTTAAATGTCACGTGAGGCAGACGTGGCATTCTCCAGTTCACATTTCTCCAATGCTTTGGAGGCAAAGAGTCACCATGCACAGCAACACTCTGCAAGAAAGCAACATGTTATTCATTACCTTTTTGGATCATTTCAGCTAGATTGGGCTGAGCAAAGACCTTGGCCACTCGGAACACCATCAGGGCATTTTTAGCACTGACCAAATCTGTGCGGAGAGCTCGGTTCAGAAAACCTATAAATAACTTGGTGTACATCAGTAGATTCTCTTGGATGAAGGGAGCCCTGTCAAAGTAAAAGTGGGTTTGTGAATACAGCTATTAAAATAAGGAGTAAACATATTCAATCTTCTGCCAAATAAATAATCCCATGGAAAATATTTTAGATCATCAACTGAAATGATCTCATCTTTTCCATTCCATACAAGACAAAAGAATGTCCCTCCTCACACAAGAGCTGTTAGTCACCAGTAACAATCTCTGATTTTGTGCTGGCAGATATCTAGTTGCACAGATATGCAGTGGCAGGATTTCAGAGGCAAGCTGAAGCCTGAAGTTTGGGTCTATCAAAAGCACTGATTTTATTTCCTCCTGCACAAGTATCCATGTGAAACTGGTGCTGCCTCTTCATGAAGCCCACCCTCTCTGTTGAATGGATTGTGCCACTATATATCTTTAGGGAAGGACTGGTGCCTCTGAATAGTTGGTAAAGTCAACACAGAGTCAACGTGTGGAACTCATTGGCAGGGGATGTTGTGATGGCCAAAACTATAACAGGGTTCAAAAAAGAACTAGATAAATTCATGGAGGATAGGTCCATCAATGGCTATAAACCATGATGGTCAAGATGCAACCCCATGCTGTGGATGTCTTTAGCCTATGATTGCCAGAACTGGGAATGGACGACAGGGGATGGATCATTCAATGATTGCTTGTTCTGTTCATTCCATCTGAAGCACCTGGCATTGATCACTGTCAGAAGACAGAACACTGTGCCAGATGGACCAATGTTCTGACCCAGTATGGCTGTTCTTATGACCCAGGATTTTGGACATAGCATAATGCAATGAGCAGTGTAGCTTGTAGTGTTGGAGCCACCTGAAGGGACTTTGTTGAACATGGGAGAGATGGTGAAGTAAAGGGAAAGACACCAAGGAATCCACACAACAGAAACAACGAACAGGGCTTAAGCTTATCTATATAGCTTTAAGACAAAGAAAGAAACACTTTTAACCATGTCAGGGTGATGGATATGCCGTCTTTGTTCTTTCTCAGCAGGAAGGCCAGTCTGTATGAAGCAAGTTACTTAGAGTAACATGTCAGGAGGAACCAAATGGGGTAAACTAGGGAAGTAGTTCTTAACCATTTTCATTCTGTGACCCCATCTAGCAATAAAGAAAGGGAGGGTGCTTGGTCACAATTCCATAGTTTAGAATCCATGAACTAGATGCTTACAAGGAACATTTAAAACTCTGCCTTTGAGATTTTCATATGCAAAATTCTAACAGTTAATAAATGCCATCTGCTGAAGTCAAAATTAGAGTGACTTGTGGATTCTGCTCAGGAATTTCCCCATGTTTACCATTTCTCTGACACACTGCGAAGATGAGGCTCTGCACTCTGAAGTGGTTTCTCAGGAGCATATCTCCAGGGCTGCAAGTAGCTTAACCACATCTCCAGGACCTGGCACAAAACGACAAAGACAGAAGAATCAATTCAACTGAAGGAGGAAGATTTTGCTTGTTTTTTTTTTTAAGTCCTTTGGACAATGACACCCATTTTCTTAATGCCAACAAAAGGCTTAAGGAATGAAAATATCTCGCAAAAATCTAAGCCCTGAAGAACAAGTCTTTATGATCATGTGCCTTTGCATAAGACGTGAAGAGAACTAAATGCATAGTAACAATCCATTAATGAAATATTTTAGGAAATGCTTGATTGTATTAAACAAGCAGGTAATGCGCCACAACAACAGTCAGATGAAAGAGTATTCAAGTGGCTGCCATGGAAAGGAAGATGCATCCATCAATCAAGCTAATGTGCTATTATTGGTGTTTGCAATGTTGTTGTAGCTGTGTTGGTCCCAGGATATTAGAGATACAAAGTGGGTGAGGTAATTATCTTTTATTAGGCCAGCTTCTGTTGGAGAGAGAGAGACAAGCTTCCAAGCTTACACAATGCTCTTCTTCAGCTGTGGGGAAACAACTTAGGCTAGGTCTACACTACAGAGTTAGGTCGTGGTAAGCTGCCTTACATCGACCTAACTCTGTAAGCATCTAAACTAAGTGTTGCTCCTGCCAATGTAAGTCCCCCACTTTACCAACATAATTCCACCTCCACGCTTACGTCAAGGTAGTTAGGGCAACAGTGTCTGTATAAACACCACATCACTTACATTGCCTGCAAGCCCCACTGGCTCCTCACCTGGGCTGTTGGTTCTGCATGGAGCCCCACTGCCTGGGCTGTCAGCGCCTGTCAGCAGGGCTCCAGCTGAGGGCTCTGCACACAGCCGCCTGCACAGGCTGTCACTACCCCACAGAAGTCCGTGCAAGTGCTCCTGGTGAAGATGTGCACCATCAGCAGAAAGAGAGTAGTGTGGACATGAAAAACTGCAGCAATTACTGCAATGGCCATATGTCAACCTAACATAGGTCAACTTAATTGTGTAGTGTAGACAAGGCCTTAGAGTGTCACAGCTAAATACAAGGTGGAACAAACTGTTTAGCATAGTTAACACATATTTTAAGAGACCATTCAAAGTAAAGTTCCCTGCTAACACCCCTCCAGTCAGAATGGAGAAAGGAGGGGGAGAGGCTACTGGGAGAGGTTGTTAGTGCATAATAGATTGTTGTATTAAGCTATAATTCAGCATCTCTATTCAGGCCATGATTTTTAGTGTCTAGCAAAGCTATGAATTTAAGCTCCCAGGCTCGTCTTTTGAAAGTGTTGTGTAGGTTTCTTTTGAGGATGAGGACTGATAGGTCAAATATACAGAGATCGCTTTGTGAAAAGTGTTCACCCACAGGTGATATGGTGTTTTTGTCTTTTATCATTTTCCGGCAGGAATTCATTCAAGAATGTAGTGATTGTCTGGTTTCACCCACACAGTTGTTATTGGAGCATTTAGTGCACTGGATGAGGTACACCACATGTTGTGATAGGTATGTGTAGGACCTATAAATCTTGAAAGCTATGTTGTGGGGAGTGATGATCGTTGTAGCAGTGGAGATATATCTGCAGGTTTTGCATCTGTTGTTCTGGCAGGATCTGGTGCCGTTTTGAGTTGGTGTGTCTTGATGTGTGGGGAGCTTGCTTCTGATGATGAGCTTGGAGAGGTCGAAGGGTTGTTTGAAGGCCAGAAGAGGGGGCTCAGGAAAGATTTATTTCAGACAGGGGTCCCCATCGAGTGTGGATTGTAGTTGTTTGATGGTACTCCACATGGGTTCCACTCTGGGGTGGTAGATGACAACTAGGAGTATGTGATTAGAGCGGGTGTTATTTCTGTATTGAAGTAGGTTCTCTGGGGGTATTTGGGTGGCCTGTTCCATGATGGGAGCTACTTCTCTGGTGGAGTGTCCTTGTTTGGTGAAAGGGGTTTTGAACGTGTTACGGTGTATATCCCAGACTTTATCCTCAGAGCATATTCTCTGGTATCTGAGTGCCCGGCTGTAAATAATAGATTTCTTGATGTGTTTGGGGAGGATACTGGATCTATGAAGGTAGGTGTGGTGATCCGTGGGTTTCTCGTATGGTTGTTTGTAAGGTTCCACTGTTGTAGTTGCTTGTGGTGTCCAGCAGGTAGATGCTACTGTGGGAGTGTTCCAGGGAGATTTTAATGGTAGGATGGTGGTTATTGAAGTTGTGGTGGAAATTTATGAGGGAGTGTGTGTTGTCTGTCGAGAGGAAGAAAATGCCATCGATGTATTTCAGGTATAGTACTGGTTTCGTGGTGCATTTGTCCAGAAATTCTTCAAGGTGGCCCATGAATAGGCTGGCCTATTGGGGAGCCCACCCACTACCTGTGGCTGTTCCCATGGTTAAGACAAAGTGTTGGTTGTTAAATGTAAAATTGTTATGGGTGAAGATGAAATGGAAGAGATTGGCAAAGTGTTTTGGATGGATATCTGTGGCTTGTCCATTGTCTTATAAATATTTGAGGCAAGCAGCTATGCCATCATTGTGAGGGATGCTGGTGTATGTGGAAGTGACATCCATGGTGATAAGGATGGTGTTGTGTGGGAGGTTATTAATGTTACTGGGCTTGTGGAAGAAGTTGGCTGTGTCCTGCAGGAAGCTGGCCCTTTGCTTGAATGGTTTCTATGAGTCCCGATATTCTTTCAGTAAGAGTGCCAAGGCCAGATCTGATGGGTCTGTCTGGATACCCTTGTTTGTGTATCCTGGGAAGCGTGTAGAAGGTCCCTACAGTGGGTTCTTCAGGGAGAATTTTGTGGAGTTTTGATTGGAGTTGTTTGGGGAAGGATTTGATGATATCCTTATATTCCTAGTTAAACCGTGGTGTGGGGTCTTCTCTGAGTTCTTTATAGCAGATGGTATTGGAGAGTTGTCAGTTGGCTTCATTAATGTAGTCATCAGAATTGGGACATGTGGCACCACTCACTGAAGCTCATCTAGTCCAGTGAGAGACATGGAGGATGGGCTGAATAGTGTTTTGTGTTAACCATCTTTCAGTCCTCCCTCTCCAATACAGCCGTGGGCACTCACACAAGAAATTACTATGTAACGGGGTGAAATCTTGACCCCACTGAAGTGGCAACTTTGACTTCAGCTGAATTAAGATTTCACCCCAAGAGGTTTCCCTATGGTCTCTTCTGTCCTATCTGCCATCCTGCAAATATGGTAACATGGCTGGCCAGTCATGTCACGTCCCCCAAGAAGGAGGAATGTATATTTAAAACATCTTGATATAAGAAATTAAAGCCACATTCCTTCTCCCAGTCTGGTTAGTTATAACATGATTAGACTGTATTATTAGACAGGACAATTTATCCATAAACATACAGGTCCTCTGTAGTAAGAATAGCTCGTTCTCAACCAGCAGTCATTTCCATAAAGGAAAAGAGAAATGAACCACCACCACAGTTTCAGCAGTGTCTAAGAATTCCTCTTTCCAGACCTTTACTACACTTCATTTCTAACTCTTGTCTTAATAAACATGTATTTCCCTCCTCCTAGAAAAAAAAATCATGGAAAGGGAACAGTGTTCCCAAAACCAGTACTTTTATCACTGCAACTGGCCCAGTTTTTTATTAAACACTAATTCTGATTTTGTATGGACTGAGCTGAAAGATAGGCTGGTACATACAGCTCTGAAAGAGGCATCCAGGGGCCAGTGACCAAAGCAATGCTGCAGGAAGATATAGAGCTTCTGCTGAACAAACCGAGGAATCACAACTCTGCAATGAGATTCAGACACAAAGACACATCATGTATAAACAAACAGTAGATGGTAATGTAATATCTCAAACATTTAATACAGAACTAATGAGTTTTCATAGGTTCTCTCTCAGCTGAAGAAAGAACTGATAATTTGAATAAGTCTGAAGAGTTCTAATAGTGATGCCCACAAACTGCTATTGTAAGGCCAAAAGTAACCCAAGTGCCCCTAAGAAGGCTGCCTAGCGTTCTGAGTTGGAATTTCTCTCTTGTGCATTTTCAGTAACACATTTTGCGCCCCCCACCCAATAATGATTTATGCATGACCTTTGCAGAGAAATGTACAGAAATTATTTCTGCACCAGTCTGACTGCTCTTCTAAACTGGCTTCAACTTCCCTCTGGTCTCATGGCAAATGTTAGCATTTCTAAAGAAGTTTGAACCTATCTCCCCTTTTTCTAAAAAAGCAAAAACATTTTCCATTGTGGATACATTCTTGCTTGGGAGCCAACTACTTCCTTCTTCCCTATTCTGATCTGGACCACAGCCCAAAGTGCATCAGGAATGTGAAAGGGGGCTCTCTCATCCTCCTAATAATGCAATTTCTGACTTCGCCTCTCAAACAACTTGCTTTCAAGATCTCAACAAAATCAGAACTGCTACAGTATGTATTAATTAGTGCTTTATATGCTCAAAAGGCAGTTTGACTGTTTACTTACCTCTTAAATTCCTCCAGTGGGCTGGCTGTATGGGAATGGGCTGAGGGCGAGAGTGGTTCTGGTTTTAGGCTGTTGGCAAAAGCGTGCAGATGCTTCACAAGCAGTCTTATCACTAACACATGCTCCTCTGTGGGTTTAAATGACTCCTGTGTTCAAACCAATAAGCAGAAATGTAAGTTTTGTTTGCTACCCTTCTATGAGGTAGCTCAGCACAAAGGTATTTTCATATCAGACATTTAAACAGAACAGGAGTGTCCCTACACGTTTACTTCTTTGCCACCCGATTTGAACAAATTATCTCCCCAAGAGAACAAATTGCATCACTGCTCTGCCTTCAATAACTCACTACCAAATATCAGTGAGGCTTCTTTTAGCCATTGTGGTTACTGCAGGAAAGGGGTTTACAGTCAATCACAATTTGTTTCAAGTTACGCTAATCCCTAGAGAGTACTAACGAATATCTAAGTAAGTTTAACTTTAAATTAGTCCCTCCCAGGCAAAAAAAATCCATTATTATTATGTATTATTATCATTATCATCAAGTGTCTGCTGTGGGTAACACAACAGAACCATTGTTATGCTCTCAGCTCACTCTCTTCTGAGCCCTTCTTCATATGTGGTTGTTCTTCTGCCTTCTAAAAGAGAAAAATCCTAAAAAAGTTATGGTAAGAGTATTATTTGCTTCTGGTGCTCATGCTTTGAATGATCCTGTTGCACTTAATATCTGTAAATTTGTGTTGGGGGGTGGCGGCGTGTATTTCATTCAATCTTTTTACTGGACGTGTGGGAGATGTGAAGATCTTTTTCACAAAAGGAACAAAGGAGAGTGAGTGGGCCAGTCTGGTATTGCTACCAGAGAGAGGTGTGAGCATATGGAGGAATGGGGAGATGATATAGGGAGAGAAAAAGGGAGTCAGGTCTCAGTGCGCCCCTTCCCAGTGGCACACATCACCTCTACTGGTGTTGTAATCTGCCTTGGAAACAGTAAACAAATATCAATCCACTACTAAGGGCTGCAAGTCAGTTAGTTTATATAAAGCCTGAAGGAGAAGATACATAATAAAGAAGAGCTCTTAGTGGGGATCTTTCTGGTGCTAGGAATTTAAACCACGATTTTCAAAAATGACTGGTGATTTTGAGTGTCCAGCTTGAGACCCTTTACGTGGTTCTGATTTTCACAAATTGTTGAGCACCCACCTTCTGAAAAATCAGGCCCTTTAAGCTACCTCAAGCCAGACACCCAAAATCACTAGTCACTTTTGAAAATCTTGGTCTTCAACTACCTCCAGGAAAGCATTCTCTATTGTTTTATATGAACCTTCAACTATTGTTTGCATGATTGCGTTTAAAGCCATTGTTTATTTGTTCACACTAACAAATCCTCTGTCACTTAAGATCCGTTTGACAGGCTAATATCCTTCTAATAGATCACTAGCATCACCATGAGCATTGTTTTTTAAACTTAAAAGGCAACTTCTATTCTCCCCATAGCTTTCCAAAAACTCTTGACCTCCAGCCCTAGTTTGCAGGACACGTACACCCAGTCATTCCTCCCTTCACCCAGGAAGATGGAGAAAATGTTTATTTCACATAAGCTTAAGAACACCACTATGGACTGGCATTACAATTTAAGGCTACAGAACCAAGCACTGGGTAGTAGGCTCTTATTTTCCTTCTTAAGCAGCACGTTGATTAACGGTATAAGTGTTCATGCCACCTATACAAAAGCAGAGCACTAAATGGCTAAGGTAGGGGAAATTCATACCAACGTTATCTTAGCTTTATGAAATATGTGTCCCACCAACTGAGGAACCTTTGACTAGAGGGCTGAAATAGGGAGGGTAAACCCAGGAATCTGTTCCAACAGGAAAGGCTTTGCATGCATGTCCTGAATAATCTGCAGATGTGCATCCCACATACCCCTTTGTGAAGTTAGGCAATCAAGCTCAGGCTGCTAATATTAATTTGACACCGTCCAGCTGTGTTTCACTGGAAGTCTAGAACAACTGTTTACATGTTACCTACCTGTCTTATTAGGGATACAGCCATGCAATCCTGATCTCCTCTTCCCTGCAAGATTCATTTAAAGGAACAGTACGTGACAGACAGAATTCTGCCATCAGCAAAGTAAGTTGCTGGGCCAAGGAGATATTAGCACAGGGTCAAACTTTTCCCTTTACAATCCATTAAGAGAGTTGCTTCTCTTAAAATGGGCATCCCAACTGCTCCTCCTAATATGTCCTATTCATCTAACATCCTTTTCCATGGTGTTCATTAGTATCTCTCAGTATCTGCTGCAACCAAATTTTGTTTCAGTGGAACTAATCTCTGAATCATCTCGCAAACCAAACACTGGCTATACTTTTCTGCTAGTGCCAATTAATACACTTCGCAGATAATAGGATGAAACAAGATTTTTAAAAAAGAAACAAAATGAAAAGATGGTAATACTTGGTATGCGTGGAGGGCCTGGTAGCCGGATAGGGCAGGACTACTGTGGTGTGTACTGGAGATACTGAGTCGGTAGTGGAGAACCTCCAGCTGAGAGACAACAGAAACAAAAAGGAAGGAAAAAGGAAGAGGAGAGAGCAAGAGAAAACAAAAAAAAACAAAACAAGAAACAGTGAGAATGATCCGGAGAAGGAAGGGTGGGAGGAAAAAAATAGAAGTCACAAATACAGTCAATGACAACATATCACAACAGCTGCAGCCACAGTATTCTCTTCTCCTTCTGGTGTTCAGTTGCTAAATTCCACAGTACATTGACCCTCATTCAAGTTGCAAAAGTAATTGACAGGACACTGTTGTTGTGTTCATAATTAACATTAGTGGGTTGGGTAGAAGCTATGATTGGGTCAACTCTGTCACTGCCTCTACCTCAAAAGCAGCAAGTTTGTATCAGTGACCTAAGAAAGCAGTGCATAGAGACACACAGCTTCTTTCAAACATGTTGAGGAAATCTTAGGTTCATGAAAATAAGTCCAACTTCTTCATTTCAGAACAACTTAACTGCAAGCCAGATTAGCTGAAGATAGGGATTAACATGTGAAATGCTGTGATGTGGGGCAAAAATAGTCATTTTTCTGGAAACTCTTACTTCCAAACTACTATTATGAAAGCTATTTTAAAGCTATCCCTTAGGCTGCAGTGCACTGGGAGGCCAAAGTTTGGGATTCTTGCTTGTGCACCAGTGAGAATCAGAGGAGCCAACAAAAGGACATTATCTTGTCCCTGGGACATGGAGGGGGAAAGGAAAGGGTTTATTGCCCCGCTGTGAGCCTTTCCAATTAATTGTAATCACAAGACAGGAGACCGCATCTACACATTTTGTTTTTCTAGTTAAAAGCCAAATACAATTGATGGGAATTACAGGTCTATGGGAAAGTTAATAGATTTCAAAGAGAGAATGGCCTCTGCTATTAGAGGGTAGGAAAACAAAACAAAAACAACCACCCAACAAAACAAGAAAACATGCTTGTTATAGAGCATGGCATGCTGAAATAAAAACATGGCCATTAAAGTTCTAGGCTTAGTGCCAAGATCTCAAACCTCAACTGCATTCCTCTTTGGACAGGAAACGTTTCCTACAACTAATCAATTTAGTGGTGAAGAGGATACTGTAGCCACATTGACATGTATGAAATAAATAAAAAAAATCAAAACAAAATGTACACCTAAACAGAGACCAAATAAATAATATCAGGCATCTAAACTAACTCTCCGTCTTACACCTCCTCTAAGTTTGTTCCTTTCTCCTGTATTTTCAGTTCAGTTTTTCAGATTCATTCTGCTTTGCTTCCACGCTGCTAAGAGTGGTAGCAACACCACTGCAAGCTCCCCAACAGCAGAGCCCATCTTCTGCTTTGGTAATCAATGCCCTCCCATTTGCTGCAGCAAGATCTAGACACCTGAACAGTGCCACACATGCAGTTGTTATTGAGATCTGTGATCCCTGGCAATGGAAATGCAACAGGCTTTACACAGAACCCTGTCAGATACTGACCCCTTAAAATAAATCAAATCATGACAAAAGCAGAAGCTAAAAGGAAAAGATACTGCACACCTGCCCCTCCCCCAAGCAGCTGCAAGACAGACAGAGGAAGGGAGAGTACAATAAAACAGGGGAAATATTAAATTGAATCAAGCTAAATTAATGTGGGAAGTAATCAAACCCAGCATGATAATAGTGTCAGCCTCAGGTTCACTCTACATCTGGGAGCAATTTCAAGTAGGGTAATCACAAAGGAAAGTAATTCTTGAAGCAAATGACAGTTCCTCCCCATACCTCACTCCTACCCCTTTATTACTAAAGTAAAACAGATCCTTAATGACACAAATCATTCTTAAAACCTGCCTGTTGCTTTTTCAGACAATTCAGAGGGGCAATGAGAAGTGACATAGCTGGGATCCAGCATGGCACTCCCAGATAACCTGCATCTTTCTGCTTGGGGAAGACGCATCACGTTCTGTGGAATGCCATCCATCTTCTGCTTTACAGGAGTGTTTATAGCTGGAGACTTAAAATAGCAACAGCTTAAAATCACGAATGGGCCCAGGTACTGAGACCTTCTATGGCATTAATCATCCCTCCGCTCCATACATGCAGACAGGTAAATGGAAACAGGAAGATATGTGGTCATTATTCACTTTACTTTTGAAGTTTATGATATTCTACAGATTTCCAGTCAAAAGTCCCAATTAAACCCCCTCTGAATACCAGAGAAATGTTACTTTTGCAAGTTCTAGTTTCTTGCTCACATCTGAAAGACTGATAAGCTTCACTAGTTTTTTTCAACTTATCCAGAAAATACGGATAAGGGTCGATTAAATAATCACTGCTTGAGAGACAGTGCTGTCTCCATATCTTCTAAAGCTGTACATCTTAAGAGTTCCAGAGGAAGGCACCTTTTTGGATGGGGATGCCACTTTCCTGTCTTTGTTTTCCATTCTGCAACGCACCAGAAAGCAGGAGGATTTCATTTGTCTACATGGCCATAACTACTGATTTTTGGGAAATAATCAGGGACAGAAATAGAAAGCCACCAGGCTGTCATGGCCTCAATCCTACCCTGATCAGAACATCTGGGCAGGAGCCTACAGTGGCAAAACTTCTTTAGGCTCTACCCATACATTTCCACAGCATTAAGTCACACTGTTTTATGAGCGTTATCATCATCTGCTTGGATGCTGCCATAACATTAGAAGACAGCATCTCAGCTACAGAAGGTGAACAGAGGAGAAAAGTTTAAAGCGATGCATTATTTTTTTTACCTAAACATAAAGCTGCATGCACAAAGCCTATGCAGACAGAGAACAAAGGTATTTAGAAGCAAAGCTTTTCCATCATTGGTGCATAGCCATGCTGCTAGGGTTCCTGAGTGGAGACCTACCATCTTTATTCAGAGTTTGCAGACTGACCTCAAATCATTTTGTTGAATAAAAACAGACAAACTTGCCACATTTAGATCTTCAATATTCTTCCCTAACAAAATATTTGTTTTGTTACCTGATGAAGTGAAGGATCAGAATTTCCCTGTCAAGCAACTCTCATCTTACTCCTTCACACATGAACAAGCCTTGAGTGACTTTTGCATTTCTCCCCCCCACCACAGTGATCTAATGGGAATCCTGAGAATCATCAGACCCCCCACTTTTTTCCCATATTCCCTCAAATGTCAGCACTCCCATCTCTTCTGATACCAGGTTCCCCTTTAAGCACATCCATTTTATTCTTGAACAGCTAGAGCAAATGGCTTGTAAGCAATATAGTATCTTATTTAAATAAGACCTTATAAAAGATTCCAAAGTTACATGCACACACAAACTGCCTCGGCCACCATTACAGTGAAATGCAGCACAACTTAACAATGCCAGTTTCTGGGATAGGAAACAAAGAATATGCTTTACCCAATGAACACTATAAAGATAGTTGATGAAGACCCATTGGAATTGGATTTAGGCTAAAATCTTTGCTCTTGAAAAACATGCCACTGGATCTTCAAATGACTCATTAACTCGGATGGCCATGTTGACATTTTGGTGTGGGATTCTAACATGCCATTTTATGCTGAGGTCTTACCAGTAGATAGTGCTCCAATTACTATGAAGAGCACTGATTGTTATGACCATTCCACAAAGTCCATTTTAATAAACAAATAAATTTAGTTACTGCAACAAAAGGCAAATTTCGATGACACAAGCACTTGTTCATAACATCTTTTATCACTGGGGTTTAGAAGCTTTGATGTATGCTTTTAAGAGCACTTCTTTGTAACCATCCACTTAAAAATGCTCCATAAGATGGGAAGCGACAAAGGTTTACCCCAAGATAAGCCAACAAGCAGGAGACACCAAGAATGAAGCACAGGCTATTACCTTGACGTGAGGGGACTGCATTTTCTGATACATTTCAAGTGAGTAATGGTGAAGCCACATTTCAACAAAAACCTGCAAAACAACCAATGTTTTCTCAGCCAGAGGAAAGATCCAGGAATAACCAGTCAGAATCTGCCTTTTCAGGATCTCTTTATTGATTGGCCAAATTGAAGCCTCTAATATATCAATCAATAAAGGACTAAGTTATACTTGTAAAATAGTGTATGTATATACTCAGAGATGTTTCAATTGTTACAGACTTGGTTCTCTCCAAGTTCACCTTTACCAAAGGTAAAGGTAACTTCACTTTACAGTTAGTGAGGTAAGTCTGATCCACATAGTATAATACCATCTAAGCATTATTTCATATTATCTGCAATCACGTCTGTATAGTTACACTGCATTTTGCAGTTATGAGGCCAAAAGTTACACCCATGCAAGCCCATCTATTTCAATGGTGTTACTCAGGTACAAAAGCAGTTTGCATCCAGCAAGAAGTCTATTTTCTTTTCTCAATATTTAAGGCCCTTATGTTTTTGCCATTACTTGTATTATCACTGAACTTACATTATATATATTTGTTCTTGGGAGACTATTATACAAAATAAGTCAAATCACCTAGTATAAATACAAGAAAAGTAATAGGGCAAGCTACCACATAGATAATGAAGTCTGCAGAATTGTAAAGAGTTTTGAAACATTGAGAGAAGAGCTCTTCCTTTAGCTCACACAGCAGAACACTCACCTGGGAATATCGGTGATCCAGCTTCAGTATCATTAATTTATTAACTGGCATGTCTGTTTAATAAGAACGTGGGGCTCTCTCTCAAGGGAGATGGGAAAAGACTGCAAGTGAACTACATACAAGCCAAATCCCACACTTCCTATAGGTATAACTTATCCATCTCTGAATTCAACTAACTTAGCAGAATAACCTGTCCCTTTTGACTCTTCCATCTCTCTTCCAACTTGCTTTAAGAATAAAAGCCCAATGATCAGTTTAAGCCTTTAGACCAGTGTTTCCCAACCAGTGTGCCATGGCACACTGGTGTGCCGTCAGGCCTGAGTAGGCGGGCCACGAAATTTCTTGAAAAACTACTTGAGTTCTGAGTTGGCTCATGCATATCCATGAGTTCATTTGGAGACTATATTGTGGTGTGCCTCAAAATAATTAGATGGTATCAAGGTGTGCCATGGCAGAGAAAAGTTTGGGAACCACTGCTTTAGACGCTAAGAGCCTTAAAGCAAAATCTAACGTAAGGTTAGGTTTCTTTAGGCCAAGATATGTCAATTCCATGAAATATCAATTATTTATTAATCAAAAGAGAGTGGTGAACAAAACACTTGACGAGGGTGGAGGCACAGACTTCAGTGGATGACTCCCCAACATTGATGCTTTATTATTTAGATTGTGATAGTACCCGAAATGTGTTAGGCAATTTCCTCATATAGAGGAAGACATCGTCCCTGATTGGAAGAACTTATAGTCTACACAGACAAAGACCTGATTGTGGCAATGGGAGGAACTGTTTTAAAAAATCTTTCCCAGTACTTTTCTGGTGACTGAAGTGAGGGGGAGGAAATGAACAAGAACCACATCACTTACACTCAACAGAAGAGCAGCTTTATTTGAAAGACACACATTATCAAGGTCACCATACCTTGAAATAAAGCTACATTGACAGCTGTTTTTTTTTGGTTTTGGATGAGACATGGGATCCTTATCTTCTGAATTCTACGAATTATTTCTTAAAATTGATTCTTGCTTGCTTGTTGTCCAGTGGAAAAAGACAACAAAATTTAGGTCTAATTTAGCATGTGACTCACCATAATGTTATAAATGCTTTGGATAATCACAGAAATGCAAATATCTCAAAACATTAATGAATTAATCCTTATAACCACCTGCAAGGTAGGTACAGTATTATCCTCCAAACTGAGGTGCAGAGATTGAGTGTCTTGCCCAGAATCACACAGGAAGTTTGTGGCAGAGCCAGGAATAAACCTATGAACTCCCAATACCCAGTCCTGTGTTTTAGCCACATGATCATCCTTCCCCATAAACATCTTGATGCACACACTATGGTAGCTTATACTGTGCAAGCAATATTTCAGTTTAGCACTGGGACAAGAAATCAGGGTATTTTTAAAAGAAATAAATTCCTAGCTCCTGATATTTCTTCTCCTAAATCAGGAGCGACTTACACTGGTGTAAGTTGGATGATACTCAGGCCCCTAAAACCCAAAAAGAGTGACAACTGTTGCTTAACAACTTAGCAGTGCATTTTTATGTTACGTGTCTTTATATTATGTTAATAGAAAACAACAGCTGCACTGCTCAGTTCCCTTAGCAGACTATAAGCTAGAAAGTAATGGAAAAGCAACTTAATCTTTAGTTAGGAAAAAACAGATTTACCTGCACATAAGCTTTTTCAGCCATTCTAACTTTAAAAACGCAAGAAAATAAATCAGACTCACCTTAAGCAGTGTTTCTGATCTCCAGATCTCTTGGGAAGCAGGATCAGCGTTCACAGAAGGCTGATGGGCAATGTGCCGTTTCAGCAGGCTAGTGTGGTGCAAGCCATAAGAAGTGAAAGGCACTGTTGGGGATCTTTAAAGAGAAGATTATATAAATATTGAATCAATGGGACTCTGTACAGGGAGAGAGGTCGTAGACTGTAACCACCAGGACATAAAGAAACTGGATAAGAGTTTGTGCTAAGTAAAGCTCTGTAATTAGAATTTTAAAATTAAGCAGCATCAATCAGTGTCTATTGCTATTTTATTATTTTAAATTTCAGTATGCAAACCACACACAGCATTCTGCAGCACACTGTTTTACTTAATCTGTATCCTGTTCAATTTTATCATGAACAGACTTATGTGATCTAATTTAAGGTTGAAGAAAGCAAGAGAGATGGCTTTTGGGAGTTTAAAAAAGCCAAAAGAATATATCTGAGTAAAAAAACCATTTTGGATGATAAAAATACCAAATTCAAAATCAGCCTTACAAAATTGTGTATTCCCATTCATCCCAGGTGACAGATATCAGTTTTGTCATTATTAATCATTGTAAAGGGCAGACAAGTAGATTTTATGCATGTGGTGGTAAATTTTTGCCAGGCTGATTGAAAAGCATAAATTAAAACTACACACAGTTCAAAAAACTTCAGGAAGAGGTTGAAACTCTTTCCTAAGGTCCCACTCAGTTTGTGGCTGAATAAATCAGCATATAATTATTCAGTCACCTAAATTTTGATAACCCTGCTATATTTATAGTAAAAGTCATGGACAGGTCACAGGCTGTGAATTTTTGTTCATTACCCGTGACCTGTCCATGGCTTTTACTAAAAATATCCATGACTAAATCTTAGCCTTGGCCATAATTAGTGGTGCTGAATGAAAAAAATTCAACAGCCACAAACCACATTCATAACCCATCTCTTGCTCCACTACTCCAGGCTAGCAAATGTTCAAGATAAAAGTTTTTCAGCTTTCAGTGCCCAGTATTATATTCTCCATTATAAGACTACTATAAGAACATAAGGACATCCATACTGTGTCAGACCAGTGCATCTAGCCCAGTATCCTGTCTTCCAACAGTGGACAATGCCAGGTGCTTCAGGGGGGAATGAACAGAACAGGTAATAATCAAATGATCCATTCCGTCAGCCATTCCTGGTCTCTGGCAAACAGCAATACCTGCCTATCCTGGCTAATAGCCAGTGATGAAACTATTCTCCATGAACTAATCTAGTTCCTTTTTGAATCCCATTATAGTCTTGGCCTTCACAACATTTTCTGGCAAGGCATTCCACAGGTTGACTGTGCATTGTGTGAAGAAATACTTGCTTTTGTTCATTATAAACCCATTGCCTATTAATTTCCTTTGGTGACCCCTAGTTTTTGTGTTATGAGGAGTAAATAACATTTTCTTATTTACTTTCTCTACACCATCCATGATTTTATAGACCTCTATAATATCCCCCCCTTAGTCATCTCTTTTCCATCTGAAAAGTCTCAATCTTATTAATTTCCCCATATATAGAGAGCTTTTCCATACTCCTAATAATTTTAGTTGTCCTTTTCTGTACCTTTTCCAATGCCAATACATCTTTTTTGAGATGGGGCAATTTATACAGGTACAATCATGTTAGACATATGGATTATATAAAGAATATACACGTATAAAAATGGTGTCATTTTCTTACATTATCTATTGCAAGAACTCATCATTGAAGCAAGCCAGTTTCTGAGAGCACTGTCCATGCAGTCTAGCACTGATAGCGCATGTTTATCAAGTCATTACCTAGGAGCAGGTGAAGGGATGGCCCCCCCAGGATTGGAAGAAAATGGTGGAAGAACACTTCCTTCTGTGGGGAGGAACCATTTCAGGTATGTGTCCACCAGATTGAAGTAAGCACAGTTTGAAGGGCTGACATGATGGGTGGTGGGAGCGTTCTGGAATATATACACACGGCATATAGTTACAATAAGTAAATACACATGCTATTACAAAAAGTCACTGGGAACAGGGATTTCAGCACCTGATAAAACTCATTATGGGTCTGATGCAGGAATTACTGGATGAAATTCTATGGCCTGTGTTATGCAAAAAATTAAACTGGATGATCATAGTGTTCTATTCTAGCCTTAAAGATCTGTGTTTTCATGAGCTCTTCTATAATGATTTAGTGTATTGAATCCCACTTCACATCTGACATCACCATTAGATACTGCTAAAAACAAGGAAAGTTTAGTGCCATGTGGTGGGGCAGATTAGATCTGGAGGCCCAGCCTCTCTCCTCCTCCTCCTCTTCCCCCCCCACCTCAGAAAACAGCACAGGAGAAGTCCTCCAGGCAGCCTAGAGTGGCTGCAGGGGACCAGCCAATCAGAGGGGTTGCTGGAGTGACCAGTGAGGGGGTCAGAAGGGCTATATAAAAGGAAGCAGCAGTTGCTGCCTAAAGGTTGAAGAGGGAGGTCTGGCTGTCAGAGTAGAAGGGCTGCAAACAGGACTGAGCTCAGGGAAGGCTGTGAAGACTGTGCGCCTGCCTGCCTGCCTGCCTGCCTGGAGCAGGACCAGGACCAGGACCAGGACCATATGCAGGTCAGTGTGGGCAGGCTGAGCCCAGGGGACTGAGCCCACAATCTACCCAGATCAGGTGATGGTACTGTGAGGGATCCTGCTGGTATGGTTACAGACTGAGCGCAGGGAGGGCTGCTAAAAGGGTACCCTCCGTTGGCGTTGAGATTGGGGCCCCTATTAGGTTGTTGGAGAAGGCAGTGTCTCTAAGAAGGAAGCCTGTGTGCTATGGCTCCATATCAGGGCCATGAAAAGAACCTGCTGAAAGAACCATCAGCTGTGGGGTGTGGGGGAGTATGCTTGTGAGAGGTGAGTGCCACCCTGTTGTAAGATCAGAAAGGAAAAAGCAGGCTCACACCTGACCAGAAATCAGGTGCCCCCAAGAGGTGGGCACTGCCCCATTCAAAACTAATAGGCTACAGACAGATATTGGCCAGAAAGGGGGGTCCCAAGAGGCAGGTGCTGACCCTGTTACAGCCCAATATTATACGAGATTGCCATATTTGTATGTATAACAAAGGATGAAAGATGATCAACATCTTTGGCAGGTATAAAGTAAGAGTGCACAGGGAGCTGAAACTTCTATACTCCCTTCATTCTCAGCCACTGACAATGGAATGCAGCCTTGAACAGGAAGATGTGTATAATCACAGCTTACGTTTTCATCCTATCAAATGGTATTTATTAGGCAACAGGTGCAAGATTTGGTTTAACTAGGCTCATGCATTTAGAGTCCAGATGGAAGCTTGCAAAGTGCAGTAAAGAAAGGGTTTCCCAGAGTGATCTTTAAAAGGAAAAAAGCATAAAGTTTACTTACCCTCTGTGTGATAAGACTTATTGCAAAGTAAAACATGTAATATTCAAATGGATCTGGAGAGACAGTCAAGAACAAAACAAGTACAGCTTACTGGAAGCATGATATGAACTTACTGGCCTTTTAAATCTCCGGTATCTCTGTGCTAGTGTTAAGACTTTCTAGTGCTCAACAGCAAGCTCAGATTTGATCTTTTGTTCTTTTCCCAGGGTATTTCTACACTGTCAGGTAGTGTAGGCTTTTTCTCCCTATCAGACAACTTAAAAATATGTATGAAACAACAAAGGGTGAAATCGTGGTCCCATTGAAATCAATGGGAGTTTTGCTTCAATGTTGAGGCCAGAATTTCACCCTAGAAATTTTCAAACATATTTAAGACTTCAGTGAAAGACTAGCTTGTCTAAATATTCCCTTACCATGTCTGCAATCTTAACAAAGCAGCACTAGACTAATGTACTTAACTATACAGCTAAGTACAATAAGCAAACAGCAAAAATGGATCTTGATTTCTCAGTTTTAATCACTTAAAATATTAAAAAATTAAAAAATGTAAACCCTTTAATTGTTAAAAGGATACTGAGGGCCAAGTTTGAACCTAGGCCTCCAGATGGAGGGAACTGGACTTTGTTGTGGTATAATGAGCATTCTGGTAGGATTCGCTCTTGCATTGAAGCCTTTACGGGGCCCTGAAAAGACAGAGTAATTAGATACCTAGCAGGCTACTAAGAATATGTGAATTAGTTTGAAGATGTATTCATGTATTACACTGTAAGAATTTCTGGTTCTTAGTTCTAGACCATGACTATCTGGTAGCAATGGAAAAGTTATTTCACAAAGCTTCCATGGACACCTGTTTTCCTACAACCATAAACTGTTATGTTCCACAACCAGAAGGACACTTAATCTTCATTAAACTTATAGGAAAGAAGTATCTGAGAGGAATGAGATGTAGAGGAAGGGATGCTTTCCAACAAGCTTGGAAGAGACATTTTAAACTCCGTCTATTGATGATCAAGATAAAAATAGTCTAGTGCCTCTTTTGGTGGCCAAATAAAAAAACCGAAGTTCAAGTTCTTAGTTGAACAGCACAAAAGTTAGTTTGTGTTAGTACCAGCAAGCAGCACAACTTCTTATAAAATCCATGACCATGAATTCTTTGCCTCTAACAGCCCTCTGAAACAATCAACAATCTAGAAATCCCATCTTCAGAGCCTGCTGTGCTATGAAACAGTAACTGAAATACTATAGTGGCAGGTCCTATCCTGAACCCAGAATATGCGAGTAAGGGACATTCCAACAGCTGCAACACCAAATTCAATTTCTTACACAACCTTTAACCGTTACTTACTGGAAGATAGGAGACTGGGAATTCATATCTGTACTCTTCAGCCTGGAGTTTGTAAACCAGCTTCATCATTGGGCCACTGTAAACAAGCATCAGGGAAAAACACAGTGAATATCCTTCTTTTTGCACTTTTTGTAGATGAACGTTTACAGAGGAGAAAATGTCAAACACTGATTTATTAGTTCAGAATGAACTTTCTACTATACTGAAATTTGCACATCTACCTGGGATCCAGGAAATCCAGGGCAATAGCATACTCTGTAGGATTTGCTCTTCCGTGCAAACAGCAAAGATTCCAACCTACAATAATACCATCCAAACTACCAAAAATATTCTCCACTAGCCATGGGAAGATGACGTGCAGTTCCTACAGGAAAACCACCAAAAAAAGGAGTAGAGTCAAAATAAATAAATACACGTAAAAAGGGAAAAAAGAGATGGCTGTTCAGATTTTTGTCTGAAGAGCCTTAATTTCAGACCTCAGAATGCATGAGATTGTCCAACTACAGTCAATATATACATTATTATTTCCTGGTCACACCTCTATGTGCAGAGCATTCTATGGAAATAATTTAAAGAAATACAAATGTGAACATTCTCTTCCCCTTCCCCCCATGTGAAGTTAGACTCTGACCAATGTAGTAGAAAACCTTAATTCTTTATTTCCAGACTACTATGGTTCCAACTCATCTGGTTTAGTATCAGTCATGTGTCACATCTTAAAATACTAGTGTCGCCATATTTGGCATTTCAGAAGAGATGAAAAGTATGATTAGGAATGTGAACAATTAAAAATTTAGAGTTTGGTAACTCTTGGAAAAATTCTATAGCTTTTGGGAAACTACTGAACTCTCCTTCACATAAGGCTCTCAAAACCATCTCTAAAGGCAGGAATAAAGAGAAATATTTTTAAAATCTTGTTTGTATAACCCCACTGAGGTATAGTTCACACTTGAGTCATGAAAAGAGCAGTTCTGTACCTTGGCAGGAAAGTCTTCAATGACTATCTCCAGATCATGGCACCTCTGAGCAAAGGGCTTGTTCATGCAATCTGCCTTCAAACTAGCCTGTTATGGACAGAAATTGAAATCAGATCACTTCTCCAAGAGGAAGTAAAAAAGGGCAACTCTTGTAAAGATCTTGGCAGAGAATTCTCTAGTTCCAGTTTTGTACTGCATTTTTTTTTAAACAAAAAACAATGGGCTACCATTACTTCCCTCATAAGACTTACTCTAAATATAAGTATTTTTAACTCAAGACAAATCTCAGCTATAGGTTTTATTTAATGTACTTGAATCTACATTACATGTCTTAAATTTAAAGAGCACATAGTCAATGTGTAACCATTTAAGTTCTATAAAAGTAAGACTAAATAACACTTAAAATTGTCAACACCACTAGAGTATTTGATAAGAGGGGCTAAAATATTCTCAGGGCTGTTTCCACAGTGTGCTTTTGGATTTTATGCTATGCATTCTGTTTAAGTAATCTGTCAAGAATTAAGGTGGGGAGAATTAAATTTTCAAGCAATTTGTCAATTCATTAGACAAAAGTAATATCACAAGACTTTCCTAATACCAATAACCATCCGTACTGGTACTAACCAATAGGAAGCTAGGGTGTTGTAAGTGAGGGACAGCCATAACCATCTTTCTCCAACATCCAAAATGAGGTGTGGTCTCAGCAAACCACTGCAAAGAGAGACAAACATCTAAGTGAATATTAAAAATCTCACGACAAAACTCTTTTTGATACATGAACGCTTACACGTGAAAACAGGCAAATATACGTTGATTATATCTATGGGACTAAGGTGCAGGAGTAAACCAAGGCAGATCCCTGACAAAGGTGACTATACCATATTTCCCCATAGTCATTGCACTGCACATTCGCAGTGAAGTTATACTCTTTTCCCAAATAAACGTAAGCGGGGGGGTGCAAAAAGAGCACTTTAATTAGACTGCACCTCAGGCAGAGGCACAAAACCATTTCTAAGGGACACAAGCTAGAGGCCGTGGACTGTACGAAGCGTTTAGGGACGCACCAGTCCAGCAGCAGACGACCCTCTCCAGCGCTGAGACTGCCCGCAAACCCTGAATGCTAGTTCCCCAGGGGGTGGCCGCTGGCACCGGGGCCACGAGCCCATGCCAGCGAGCCGCTGCCTCCTGGGGACGACCCGACGGGACGGAGAAAAGCGGGACCCTGGACGATGTTACGTTTGTGGGGGGAGCGGCGGGGGCTGGGCCCCCTCCAGGGCGCTGGAGGCTGGGGGCCCTATTTACAGCCCCCCCCGGGCCGAGACCCCTGCAGGGGGCGGGAGGGCGCCCCAGCTCGAGTGGGAGGCTGTAAACCGGGCCCCCAGTATCTAGCCCGCTCTGCCGGGGAGCGGACCCCAGCGGCGGGGGCCCCTCCCCACCCGCGCAGGGGCTCCCTCAGCAGGGCGCGGGGTGACGAACGGCCCCTCACCTTTCCCCGCCGCCCCGCGCCGCGCGGCAGCGCCCCGGACCATTTTCAACCCCTCCCCCCCACTCGCGGGACCGTCGCTGCCGTGAGGCGTCATCCTCTCGGGCGACGCGCTGCAGTGACGCAATGCCTCCCCTCGGCGGGCGGGAAAGACTCGAGCGGCGTCTGTTTTCCTCCCTCCTCCCCTCCCCCAACCGAGTGCCAAAGCGAGGCTGGCCGCCACACGCGGTTGCTACAGCTTCAGGGGCGAGGGCTCCAGTCCCGCCAGGGCCTGTGGCGCCGCCCAGGGCGCGCGCCGGGCAGCAGGCGCGCGCTACCAGCACCCCAAGTGGGGAAGGCCAGGTGGGGGAGGGGAGCTGCTGCAGCGTTGCAGGCAGGAGTGGTGGCGGTTATTTCTGTTAGGGTAGGGCCTACGGGGCAGGGCCCGCGGGTGCTGCTGGGCTCTGAAGGACAAACCCTGACGGTGGCTGTGGCCCAAGGAGCACAGGCCCCCTAGCAACAGGAGCCCTGCGCAGTCCCACAGAGCTGTGGGGACCTTCTGGTGCCCACCCCAGACTCCTGGGCTGCTTCCCCCTGCAGCACTGGGGTCTGCTGGTAGCTGCAGGGACAGCAAGGGGGAGGCAGACCAGCCCTCAAAAGTCATGGTCCAGGCTGCAGAATCCTATGGTTGTTTGTAAAAAACATGAGATTTAAAAAAAAAAAATACGGAGAGGGTGTTATTTGCCCTCTGGTTTTTGAGCCTGTAGGTGACACTCAGATTGTGTTTTCCACTCGTTCTCTGCACGTAGGGGAGCCAGGAGCAGTGGTGGTTTAATGGGAGCTGAGATTCTTCCCTAATGGCTTCACGCCAGGAATGGAAGCGTTAAGAAAAATGCTATCTGTCTGTAGGACTTGCGATAAAATCAGGAGGGTGGGCAACTGGTGGCAGCTTTAGTGTGTAAAAACTAAGCATTTTTCATGAAAATGAGCAAACTTAAAAATGGGGGATGCTAAATGCGTGAAATCAGATTTGCTTGACTGAAACTAGCTCTCTAAAGATATAATTAGCACCAATTATTATCACTATGAAGAATTTGCATTTAATTGCTGGCTGAGGCAGAGATCTTCACTGAGAACAGAGTGCATCACCCTTGAGGGCATCCTCTTCAAGGATAAATTCATGATTGTCCTTGAAACTAGCACCATCAACATGATTGACTCATCAGAATTAACAGTCTGCAGATGCTGATGGACCTATTGCTGCGTGAGAGGCACTTCTTTCCCATTGGCTACCAGTGAGTACCCCATACACTCCCTGCTCTGGGAATGAGGAGAGGGGTAGGTCAAATAAATGGGGGAGAGAGAACATCCCAGGGAGACCTGCTGGATTCAGGATGAGCAGACTCTGCCTTGAGGCAGGCCTGTATGGAGGCTCAAGAGAGGGGATAACAAGCTTGTAGGGTCTTCCCCCATCAGATCGGATCTGTGTAGCACCTGCTCTAAGGACATTTTCTCCCTGGATCTCATCAGGGATGGAGGAGAGTGCAGTGCCTGGAGGTGGGGGGAGAATGGGAAGGGATCTAATCTCAGTTGGAGATGTGGAGGAGCCACCAGGAGAGCAAGAGGGAAGATGCTAAGAAGGTAAATGTGGTTCAAACTCAGCATATCATTAACAATTTGAATCAATGTGACAGAATGGGAAAAGAAGAAATTTTTTAATTGCTGGTATACCAAAGTCAGGAGTCTGTGTATTAAACAAAAAGAATTGGATATTCCCATTGATGAGAAGAAATTTGATATAATTGGCATTGCTGAAATTTGATGGGATGATTTTCATGATTGGAATGTTAAAATCATTGGTAATAAAACTGTTCAGGAAGGATAGAGAGGGTAAAGAAGTGGCGGGTACCCTACATTAAAGACACCATTAACTGTTATTGATAACTCAGGAAATCCAGATCTTGAATGCATACATGTTACTGTGTTAACTAACGAAGCCCAGAGGGCGTGCTGTTCGGTTGTCTGTTACAGACCACCAAACCAAACGATAGAAAAAGATGAGTTGCACCTTAAGCATCTGTCTGTAATGTGTAGAAAGAAAAATTGTGGTGTTAAGGGGTAACTTCATTTTGGGAGATATGTGCTGGAGGACTCATGCAGCCAGTAGTAAAACATTACTAGAGGTTCTAAAAAGTATAGATGATTTTCTAACACAGTTATAATATGGAACTCCTTGTGAAGGATAAAGATGAATTGATCACTGGACTGAAAGTTGATGATTGCCGAGGGACCAATGTTCATGACCTTATTATATTCAATATGGGCAAGCAGAAAAAAAGTCCCAACCAGTAATATATGCACACACACACTTGGTGCTGCAAAAGGGATAATTTCCCAAAGCTGAGGAAAGGGAAAATTATGAGTGAAATTGATTGGTAGAAAAAAATTAGACTTAAAAATGTGAATGAAAATTGGGAATTCTTTAAGAAAGGTTTATTAGATGGTTGAAAAGACAAAATTCCACTTTGGCTAAAAGCCCATCCTGGTTCAGCAGTGAAATGAAGGCAGTAATATATTGAAAAAAGGAGAAACATACCAATCAATATAAATTAGAAATTATTAAGCGTAGAAAATTGATAAGGGAAGGAAAATGTATCCGGGAAAAATGTATGACTGGCAGGGGTAAAAATAATATGGAGCTTTTAAAGTATATTAGGAACAGAATTAATCCTAGCAATAGCATATGCTCATTATTAGATGGAGATGATCAAACTGATACAGAAAAGTGTTCAATAAATATTTCTGTTCTGTATTTGGAAAGAAGCATGATGGTACATTAATATCACATGAGGCTGAAACAGTACGTTCCAGTCCATTAGTAACTAAGGAGAATGTTAAACAGCATCTACTAAGGATAATAATTTTTCAGTCAGCAAGCCTGGCTAATTTGTATCCGAGAAGTCCTCCTGCTGAGGAGGTCTCTGGCCTGCTGATGTTAAATTTTAATGGCATACTGGAGAAATTCTGGAAGAGTACTAATGTGCTAGTATTCAAAAAGGGCAAGTGGGATGACTTGGGTCTGATTAGCTTAACATAAATTCTAGGCCAAATAATGTAAAAGTTAACATGGGATTCAGCTGATAAAAAATTAAGGATAAGAATGTAACTAATGCCAGTCAACATGGGTTTATGAAGAATAAGTTTTGTCAATCAAATTTGATTTCATTCTTGGATGAGATCTCAAGTTTGATAAGTATATTACATGTATGTATTTACTTTTAAGACTTTTTGTAAGGTTTCTGATTAAGTACTGCATGATATTCAGATTAAAAAAAATAGCACTATACAGTATCAATAAAGAACATTTTAAATGGATTAAGAACTGGCCAAGTGACAGGTGCTTTTCTGGAAGCTATGCTTTAACCAAACACAAGACATTGGGCTCAATGCAGGGGTAACTGGGGGAGGTTTTCTGGCTGTGTTATACAGACTAGATGATCTTATGGTCCCAGCAGGCCTTAAACTCTATGAACCCATTTATAATTAACAATGGGTACAATATGTAAAATCTCATTACTCTAATTTAGAAAGAGATATAGAGGAAATGTAATTGTAACGTGGGCTCTGATCCTGCCAACACTCACGCTCATAAGTAACTTTACACAAGTGAATAGTCCTAGTGAGTTTAATGGGACTACTCATGTGTAAAGTTACTTAATATGTGCATAAATTTTTGCAGGATTAGGACTACATCATTTGATGTTACTATAGCCCTTTCCATTCTGTAATGGTTTTTTAGCCACAAAGGTCACTGAAATGTAGCCAACCCTGAAGGCAGGGCTGCAGCTGGTAAACAATGCACTCCAGGGCAGTGTGGGGGAGATGAATATTTGGTCAGTGACGCCAGGGCAAACTCCTTCTCATAACAGGGAGGAGACATATCCTCCTAAATATAGCCTAATGTTGTCAGTGACCAAACTGGGCACGGGGAAAGGTGGTAGTATAGGTGACTATGCCAGATTTTAATTTGCCAGTGGTACCATTTTAAAAATAGGAGGTGAAAGCCATCCAACCCTTCTCTGTGCCCGCTCCACCGCCCCCCAGTTCAAGTACTGATTGTTAAGAGATCTGAGCCTGCTTCAGTGCGCTAAGACTTGGAAAACAAAATCAGAATGATGGAGAGGCTGCTTACACAAGCAAGTTTATAAAGACAGAAATTGTTTCTAAACTGAAGATGTGGAAGCAGTTGCTCTCATTAGTGGAAGTCAAAAGCCACGTTAGTATCCATCAGTGAAAAAACTAAAGGACGGCACGAAGACAGGAAGTGAATGTGGGAAAAATACAATATTAGCTGAAATCATAGATTAATAAAAAGTTTTGGTCTAAGCAGGAGATTTTTCTCAAATAGTCTAAAGGCAAAAGACCAATTAGCATCTGAAAAAACAGCTAATGAAAAGGAAGCAAAATAGAATAACCGAGGAAAGTAGTAGCTGTATGGTACTTTCTGTTTTTCAACCTCCCAGAGAGCACCAGGCAGAACTGTTTGTTTATTCATGGTTCTGTGACCAGTTTCATGTGTGTGAGGCAGTCCTGGGAATTGTTGGTTTTCTTATTCCTTTACTTTTTGATGTCTTGTGTTTCACGTTGTACATTTTGTTCAGAAACATCAGTTATTTTCAGTGTATTCAAACTGATCATGGGCTGATAAGAGCCTGCTTTGGTGTGTACAAATGTGTGAATTAATATAATTGTTCATGCTACCTTTAAAACAAATGGAAATTTTGTCATCAATTATATCAAAAAAATTCCTAGATCAGTGGAAAGTTATTTTTCATTTCTTAGTAATGCATTTGAAAGTAGAGACTACTAGTGGTTGAGTGTGAAAGCTTTCTTTAAGGTTATCTCCTCTTGGTGGTGTTAAAAAGCTATCTTCATAATCACCTGCAACGTTTACTAGTTTGTGCTACAACTTTTGTAATGTGTTCACGTAATGATAAAAGTGATGGATGTACCATGCTGGAGATTAAGGAAATGACCTTGGTCTAGCTGTATTTTCAGTGTATTATAAAATTAATTGGAGACAGGAAAAAGCAGAAAAGCGGCATTTGTTCTAAATGATTTGTGTCTGGATGACTAAGTGGGAACAAAACATTTGACCAGACTTATGGGAATAGCTCCGTCAACATTTGTGTAATTAAGTTAGCAATATTACTTCATGTTGTGAAATTCGTTAGTTCACCAGTTTTGATTAAATATGGGGGAATAGTAAAGAGGCATCTATAATGATGCTTTGTGTTAATAGAGTCTGATTCTGTTCCCATTAAAGTAAATGGCCAACTCCCATTGATTTCAGTAGGACCAGCATCAGGCCTATGTAATGCTTTTTTAAGTCTCAAAGTTAGATGAGAATGATTCTCTGTTTTTACAGAAGGGGAAGCTGAGGCACAGAGTGGTTAAAGTCATTTGCCTATGTCACTCAGAGCCAGGTCTTCTGACTCCTATTCCCTTGTCCTGTTTGCTAGACTACAACTGCCTCTGAACAAGGGTAACAATAACAGCAAACAGCTCTCCATTATTTTCCTTATAAGGATTCTCCTGAGCTGACAGGCTGTTTCATGTAGAAGTTCAGCTGTTTTCTGTCAGCTTGAATTCCATCTTGATAAGATTAATTCTTGTTTGATTATCTTGATTGGTTGTATTAATTCTCACCCCTCTGTGGATTTCTTTGCCCAAATCCACAGCATGAACTGATCGTGATATGAACCCTTTTCCTATACAGTTTCAAAGGCAAATCAACGTTTTATTGTTCCAGTTTAGTCTGGAGCTAATCCTGCCATGCACCAATATTATATTTAGTTATTTTTTTTTTTTTTTAGTTAATGTTTTTAAAAAAATCTTTGATACCACTGACAGCCTGCTCCCGCATTTCCACTTCTCAGTGGGACTTTTGGGAATGCCAAGAATACAGGTTGTGTACTGTAATTCTAACATTCCCAATTTGAAAAAGCTGCGCATGGCTCCATCAAATCATACATGCCCACTTCCTTACACACATACATCTTAAGGAGCTGAAGGTTAAGGCAGTTTAAGTCAGGGCTCGACAAATTTGCCTCGGAGTTAGGAGCCAACCCAAAAATTAAGGAGCCAGACAATGTGGGCCCAGCGACGTGGTGCCCTGACCTGAGCGTGGTAGCCACCCCCCTCCTCTGCCCCCCCCCCCCGAAAAAACCTAGGCACCATGGCAACCTGGCACCCGGGCTTTATCAAGCCCTGGTTTAAGTGATATTTTCATATTTCATCTGTTCCAGTAAGTAGAGATGAGAGTATCGTAAGCAGTGAAAAACTGGCAAATAGATTTCTTTTGGCTGGAGAATTGTTTGGATGTCGTTACAGTGAAGGGTACAGAGTATATCCAGTCAGCACAGCTATCATGGGAATGAGTTTTGGTTGGTAGATAATGAGTGTTACTGCTGGAACAGACCCTGAATGAAAACAACTCAGAAGGAGAAAGTTTCAATGAACTAGGAATTCCCCTATTTCTCAGTTCTCTTGGAGCAAAAAGTCTCCTCATATGACTTGAAAGCTCATGTTGAACCCAGCATTGTTCTCTCCCTAACATTCACAGATCTGCCAAGTGTGCTAGTCAGAGTTTCATGTAGAAAGGGAAAGCAAATCGTCAGAACAAAGATCTGCTATGTGGATCTTAGAGGAAAGATTTGCACATAGAATGTATGTAATGGCTTCTCTTCTGAATAGCACACCAGTCACATCCAATACATGGGTTAATCCATTGCAGGTGGATGTATTTACCTAGCTCTGCCCTAATGTTAACGTATTATCCTTCTGGTTCACACAGATATTTTAAATGTTAGGGTGGGAAATGTTGTTACGCTTATGAAATAAACGGCAGGATCTTATTCAGGGGACAAGGTATTATGCCGCGTTTATTATGAATACAGACAATATTTCTCACTCACACTCATACACACACTTCTGAAGAAGGGATATAATTACCAGCTTCTGTGTTGCTCGAGCTGAATCACTGGCCAGGTGACTCAGACACGAGGATGGAGTCAGGCTCTGTTGGTTGTGACACGATGCTTCTTGGGGTCTGCAGAACGAGCCCAAAGTCCAAGTTTTTTCACCCTGTTTGTGTACTTATTTATCCCCATTCGGGTCTATGGATTTTGTCATGTCAGATATTCTTCTCATTTGATGTAATTGTCAATTACGTTTGATATTGCAAGTGTGACAGCTTTCCCATTATTTTTTTTAATCTTGTTTCACACTTTGTCTTATTTCTGTCCTTGGGCGTTAACTTCCCTGGTTTCTGGGTTTATTTTGATTTTCGGCCATCTGAGTTGTAAAAGTTCTTTAAACAAAAACATCTTATCTCCTTCCTGCCCTTGGAGGCTGAGAACCATTTCCTGAGCAATTACTTCCGCTCCGTATTTCAGCAGACTCAAACTGCATTTACTCCTCATTCATACTTATTAAAAATCATTACATTTTTATTTGATGACATTGGTACATTATTTTAGACTTACTTACTAACATAGTAAAGTTCTTATATCTACACCAATTTTATGAATATTAATTTTACTAAAAGGAAACAAAAGAAATCTTATTTGCCCCATGATTCACACATCGACCACATTCCTGATATGCATTGGGCACTTTATTTCACTTATAAATTATAATAATTAGACTTCAGGATGTTCCCGAGCATTCATACGTAGATCTTCACAAACAGGTCCCCAATGTGGCATAAATGTGGAATCACAAAATGGTTAAGCAGGATGTTTCCACTCATATGTTCAAGCAGTCAGCTATCATAGTGGAGCCTGGGATGGCATGAACAAACAATCAGTGTGTCCGGAACATTTCTATTTATAATACCTAGTTTTATTCTTTTTCAGTGTGAGGATTAACCCTTAAGCTTAAAATACGTATCCATGGTCCAGGCCAGCTCTGGTTCAGGCCTACATCATAGTGCTGGGACCTACATTATCTCTTCCAGGACAGCACTGGGGCATATTGTTACAATATGTACTATACATCATTCTTCTTGCCGTTCACTTTTAAGCTGTCCATTGTTTGTAAGATATGGGTTTCTCCAATTTTATCCTCGCTTGGACCAAACTTTTAATACAAATGTAGACTGATGGGCACCCACCCTTTTCTTTAGAATCTCATGGACCATCTCTTTTCCCAATACTAATCATATGACACTCCTGTGGCATCAACAGCAGTAGCTTACATGGAAAACTAATATTAGGGAAGTATTGAAAGCCTTTCTGGCTGTATTTGAATGGGGGTTAGCAGTTGGAAATGAAGAGAAGTAATTGGCGCAATAGTGACTATCAGCTTTCCTTGTGTTCTATAGGCCACAATTGAGGAATCTCTGTATGAGAGCATAGCTCTAGAAATGATTACATTTAAGGTTGAGAAGGTATTTTTATGATAAACCTCTGTTTATTGGTTGCATTTGCAGATTTCCCAGATCTGTAGCCTAGACCAATTCCCACCAGCATTCCATCCTTTTCTGCAAGGTGCTGAGCTAGTTGCACTGTAGCACTTACAGCAGTTAGTCCCTCACACTTCATCTTAAAACATACACAGGACTCATTAATGCCTGTTTCTAGGGTTCTAGCTGGAATGCAGTGGGTTAAGAATTTAGGTAATGTCACTGGACCCAGTGCTGCTCCTAACAAAATCAATGGCAGAGCAACCATTGACTTACATAGGAGCTGATTCAGACTCCCTCTGTTCCAAAAGCAACTAATGCTGAGATTGCTGTTGTGGCCCAGATGGTGCCATCCAGGCTGAACAAATGCAGTTGTTTTACATCCAAGGAAGGCTTTGTGTCTTCATCAGTCCCATCAGGTTTGTCCATGAAACAGAGCTGAAGACAAATCAAGGACTAGAAAGATCTTTCTTATCTGATGTTGAAAATTAAAGTCAGAGTCAAAGTCATCCCTGTTGTAACTCCACTGACTTCAGTGACATTATAACAGGGATGAATTTGGCCTGTTATGTTTATCCTGAATTTGGGAATAGTAACGATATATTGTAGAATATTGTTCTTGGTAATGGGCCCAATCCTGCATTTAGCATCTCATAGACTCAGGTCAGAAGGGACCAATATGATCATCTAGTCTGACCTCCTGCACAAGGCAGGCCACAAAACCCTACCCATACACATTTATAACAACCCCGAACCCATGACTGAGTTATTGAAATCCTCAAAAGTGAGATTTGAAGACCTCAAGCTGCAGGGAATCCATCAGCAAGCGACCCATGCCCCACGCTGCAGAGGAAGGCGAAAAACCTCCGGGGCCTCTGCCAATCCGCCCCGGAGGAAAATTCCTTCCCGACCCCAAATATGGCGATCAGCTAAACCCCGAGCATGTGGGCAAGACTCACCAGCCAACACCCAAAAAGGAATTCTCTGCAGTAACTCAGTTCCCATCCCATCCAACATTCCCACAGACCATTGAGCAGACTTATCTGCCGATAATCCAAATCAATTGCTCAAATTAAACTACCCCATCATAACATCCCCTCCATATACTTATCAAGCTTAGTCTTAAAGCCAGATAAGTCATTTGCCCCCACTACTTCCCTCGGAAGGCTGTTCCAGAACTTCACTCCCCTAATGGTTAGAAACCTTCGTCTAATTTCAAGTCTAAATTTCCTAATATCCAGTTTGTACCCATTCGTCCTCGTGCCTATATTAGTACTAAACTTAAATAATTCCTCTCCCTCCCTAATGTTAATCCCCCTGATATATTTATATAGAGCAAGCATATCCCCCCGGAGTCTTCTTTTGGCCAGGCTAAACAAGCCAAGCTCTTTGAGTCTCCTTTCATAAGGCAGATTTTCCATTCCTCGAATCATCCTAGTAGCCCGTCTCTGAACCTGTTCCAGTTTGAATTCATCCTCCTTAAACATGGGACACCAGAACTGCACACAATATTCCAGGTGGGGTCTCACCAGCGCCGTATATAACGGCACTAACACCTCCTTCCCCTTGCTGGAAATACCTCGCCTGATGCATCCTAAAACCGCATTTGCTTTTTTAACAGCCATATCACATTGGCGGCTCATAGTCATCCTACTATCAACCAATACCCCAAGGTCCTTCTCCTCCTCCGACATTTCCAACTGATGTGTCCCCAACGTATATCTAAAATTCTTATTATTAATCCCTAAGTGCATGACCTTGCACTTTTCACTATTATATTTCATCCTATTACTATTACTCCAGTGTACAAGGTGGTCCAGATCTTCCTGAATAGCATCCCGGTCCTTCTCCATGTTAGCAATACCCCCCAGCTTCGTGTCATCCGCAAATTTTATTAACACATTCCCGCTCTTTGTGCCAAGGTCAGTTATAAAAAGGTTAAATAAGGTCAGTCCAAAAACCAATCCTTGAGGGACTCCGCTAGTAACTTCCTTCCAGCCTGACAGTTCACCTTTCAGCACGACCCGCTGTAATCTCCCCTTTAACCAGTTCCTTATCCACCTTACAACTTTCACGTTCATCCCCATCTTTTCCAATTTAACTAACAGTTCCCCATGCGGAACCGTGTCAAACGCCTTACTGAAATCGAGGTAAATTAGATCTACCGCATTGCCTCTGTCTAAGTAATCCGTCACCTTCTCAAAGAAGGAGATCAGGTTGGTTTGGCACGATCTACCTTTAGTAAATCCATGTTGCAATTTGTCCCAATTACCATCGACCTCAATGTCCTTAACTACTTTCTCCCTTAAAATCTCACTGGTTGGGGCCCATTTTGTGAGGGTATTTTTCATATTCCAAGAGGTCGTCTTCCCTTATAGCATATGAGACTATTCAGTTTCTCACAATCCATGCCTTTGCACCCCGATTCTGCATCTGCTGGAGCAGCCGCAGAATTGCACCCTCATACCCCGATCGCAGAGTCAGCTACTCCAGCAGAATGGAACATTTTTAAAGAATATTGTTTCAGCTCATTTCTAATGCTGGAAACTCCTTTAATAAAAACAAAACAAAAAACTTGCTCTAAGATCTAAAATAGTTGCTGCAACTCATCAGGTTTGTGACAAGCTATGTGAAATGACCTAAAAGCAATCATATGGTGCTGTATCAGAGGCAGACAGTGTCTGTTGGAGGGACTGCTGAGATGAGAATGCCAAAGAAGGTAGTGGGGAGCAGAGCATACACACAAACAGAACAGCCCTGCATGGGGTAATGTTCTAAGTACAGCAGCCCTGTTCCAAGTAACCTGAAGAAAAGACAAAAGGGCGAGAAATAAACTATTTTCTACTTTTCACTTTATATGTGCTGGGATTTTTTTAAAACATGTTTTAAAATACTTAATCTTCTCCTGCCAACATAGCTTCTGCTGCTCACGGGGCCTGGAGTAGTTTAGGTGACTGGAGAACTCCTCCATCCTGTCATTTTAAAGCGGCTACATTAGACAGTTTACAGCTGCACCAGTAGCTGTGCTGCTGTAAACTCTTTAATGTAGCCATGCCCTAAGTAAAGCCCATTTGGCTCATTAACACTTGCCTTCGTTGTATCCATCACTGTTTCCATGTTTTTATTTCCCTTGGTTTAATTCTATGAATTGTTTCTATTTCAGAGGTTAAAATAAATGCAGTGGGTCAGATTCAGCCATCATCTACCTTGTAATCCTACTTGAAGTCAATGGACTCTAACATCAGGGTTATGATGGTGTTGTGAGGGTAAGGAGTCTGGTGAACACCAAGTTATTTTATTACCAAATTGCTAGAGGAACAAGAAATTGTAGGCCAAATCTTAATGATTTTCTCTTTGCATGACAATTCAGGGATATGACCCCCCCCTCCACCATGCACTGTTTTAGTCTCAGGGGTTTTTTACTGTGCCAGAGGGGACACCACAATTAAAAACAAACAAAATACTCACAATTATTATATTAGATTATATACTATATTAAATATAGTAATATTTAATTACTAAAAATTGGAAAGAAAAAAAGGGGAAAAAAATCAAAATTGTCTGTCTGTCTGTGGAGTGCTTTCAACAGAGATTATACCTTAAGAGTGGGTCAGTCCCTGGTGAAGTCACTCTTCTGTAGATGAATTAAGTCCAGGGTATATTATTTCCCCAACTCAGGAGTGAGTCCTGGCTCAATGTATTATCAAGAATTAAAGCAATTTATAGATGGCCAAGGGAATTTTGCTAAGTGGTGGTGAATTCTGTTTGGTTTATAATTGAGACCTAAACTGTTTATAAATAGGCAGAGGTAAGTGATCTTAACTAAGTCCTGTGAAAATTAAATAACTCAGTTACTTAAAATAAGCAATTTAAGAGTTAGTTAATCACTGAAATGTCATAAACTCACCAACTCCATTTTTAAGGAGTGGTCTTGAGTCAGGTAAATTAATTAATATTAATAAGAATAATAAATTCAAATTAAATCCTACTGTTTTTCATTGTTTACCAAGCTTAGTTTGTGTTCTTTCCAGGAGTACACAGTGTGACAGATTTTGCAGTCTGAATAAATCACCCCCTTGAGCAACATAAGTTACACCGACATAAACGTTGATGTGGAAGTTATAAAGCTGCATTCCAAAGTCTGTGCAGTCAGATTTGTGGGTGATAAGTACAGTTTTGTAGTCCTAGGGGTATCATTCGCCTTGACTCAGTTCATGCCTGTCACGGTTTGACAGCAGACTTTCCTAGGAGTTTCTTTAATTAGCTTGAACATTTCATTTAATAAAACAAGCATCCAAAGCATAAATATGTGAGCTGTGCTATTCTTCAGATGGTTACTCCTGATTTACATCAGCACCAGCGAAAGCAGAAGCAGGGCCCATCAAAGGGAAATGCATGGAGGGCAAGCAAGTGCTGAATTTGGCCTGTCATCTCTGAAGGGTACTAGGACAAATGCTTAAACAGGCTGAAGAAAAGTTACCATTTGTCAGGAGGGCCTTTTGTTTATCATCTAACTCACTCCAATATGGATTATACTTTTGAAATGAAAAGCCAAGTTTGACTGTTTCATCTTTTCCCATTAATAAACCAGTATTCAGATACTGTCTTTCACTCTTAGGCCTTCTCTGTATTATAAGTTTAGGTAAAGATGTGATGTTTTTTTTTTGCACCCACTTTGCATGCCCTTTGCATTGATTAAATAACTATGCAAAATACAGGGTAACAGAGAATTAATCCTATTGTGTAATGAATAAATTGTATCTCTACAGTAATTTTCAATAACATTGACTTTTTAGTTTACTCAGCATTATCTTCCCTTAAATGTTGGGGTTTTTTTTGTTTTTTGTTTTAAATCTACATCTACCTGAAATTCATTAGTGCAAGATCTCACTATCCTTTTATACTTCATTAATTAAGAGCAGAATCTCACCCACAGTCCTTGTAAACATTACAACCACATCAGTTTAAAAAATGCACATCAGTGTAATTGTCTCCATTATTACTAAAATGAAATAATCTGTGTGGCAGCAACTTCTCTTCTAGACTACTTTTGTTCCTCACAATGTCAGCTTTTAGCCATTTAAATTTCCACCAACTTTTAAAACCGATTTACATAAATCCCTCTGCAGTTGCATCTGATGTAACTGAAAACTTGCAATATACTTTAAAGTGATAAAGAATGAACTATTATCCATCCTCAGATGGATTTAGCCATCCATTTATCCATCCCATTACTTTAAACTGAGAGCACCTACTAGTTCATTTCCTTAGCTAAATGACTGGCTGACAGAGACATGCTTGAGCCATGTTCCCTTAGTTTCTGTTTTACTTTTAAATGTATAGATACCTTCTTCGAAGAAGGAAAGAATTCCCTTCCATTGCATCTGAATGCAATGGAAGCATAGGAGAAGCTGATTAAAAATACATTTGAATTTTGTTCCCCACATAGCCGAAAAGCTGTGAGAACATGTCTGGGTAGGAGTTGGAATAGACATTTGTTGGTGACAATTTAACGATTTTGTAATGTGCATCGTGGTAACTATGATGAAAGCATAATGGATCAACATGGTGGGTGCAGTAATATCTTTTATTGGATCAGCTGACCCTCTGACCACTACATACAACTCCACAATTAAAAGATATTACCTCACGTACCTTGTCTCTCTAATGTCCTGGGACCAACATGGCAGCAACAACACTCCATGCATGAAAATATAATTACTGTTTGGGCTGTATGAGGTTACTCCTGCTAGTTCTGTGGCTGTAAAATGAAAACTGAGGAAGCGGCATCTAGTAGTTAGAGCAAGGAACAGATTCCTTGGTTCTGTTCTTGAGTCTGCCATTGACTTGCCATATTGTCATGAGCAAGTCACTCAGATCTTTCTATGCCTCTGCTTTGTTAATATGGATGATAAGGTTTCCCTGCAGCGCAGGCCCTGTGTACTCTGTGATAAGCTGCACCGAAGTTCTGTGGCAAGGTGACAGGATTCTGCGGCTTTTGGTGGAAATTCTGCAGCAGCTTCAGATCAATTTTGAAAATGGAGAATGGAATGAAATTTGAAAATGGATATTATCAGTACAGCACACCCTGTATCATTTATTGTGATAAGTTCAGTTTCTTGACACTGCTTCCATATATTTGCTTTTCAGTATGACACAGATGGGTTACCTTTAGAATTTAGACTTAACTACCCGTAAAGATAAATGGGACAGCTCTCAGAGCTGTTGTTTCAGGCTGTCTGCAGGCTCAGGAAGATTGATACTGCATGTTCATGTTTTCAAGATTTTCTTCACAGCCATGAAGGCTGGAAAGATAATTTTGTTACAGTGAAAGCTGAGTTCTGGAGCATGTTTCTGTGTGAAGAGGTGAATTCCATGGCCACAGAATTGTAGAATGCATGAGGTTCTGCCAAAAGTAACTCAGAGACGTGTCTGGAGAATTAGTTAAGGTTGTAGAGTGATGAGGTCTTTGGACAAATGGTGCCTGAGAAATGTAGAGTATTAATATGAATTTGACTATGCCAAGAAATGTAGGGCCACGCTATGGGAGCCCCTCCTTCCTTGCTGCAGTCCCCCCACACAGGGGACAGCCATAATCTAGCTAGAGAGTGCATGTAAGCACAATGAGGAGAGGACAGTGGTTACTGTCTGACATGCTCTGTGATCCAGAGACAGTATATATACCCTTGGCCTCTGAACACTGGCAGGTGCCCACAGAGCTATGCTGGTGGTGAGGCCTGTGAATCTTCCTTTGCACAAATCCACCAGCTATTGCCCCCCACATTTTTCAGGGAGGCATGGGTGGGAAGGAGGACACCAACTCTGCTGAGGTTATTTGAACCTTCAGTTCCATAGCCAGAAGGGAGATTCCTCTCCTAACCCCAAGGGTTGTGAATTAAATTGCTCTGCTGCAGGTAGGATTGCCAACACTCCCATATTATAAGGGACATCCCTTATTTTTTTATATCTCTGTACAGCAAGATCGGGAGTTGATGAGTGCTGCAAAAAGCAGCAAGAAATACCCTGGTGAATGTAGGTCAGTACTGGTTAGTATTGTTATTAATGCTAATAATTATGATAATATCGGGAGGCGAGATGGGGTGGAGGGGGTGCTGAAAAAAGTTCCTTATTTTTGAAATACAGTGTTGACAACACTAGCTATAGATGACACATTGCTATTGCTCCTAATGCAGTCCAGACCAGGTCACAGAGTATCCCTCAAATCCTGTTAGCAGAGAGGAAAAAGCATGGCCCAATTTGGGGAGGATTAGATAATTTTTCACTTAACTTTGCAGAAGTTAACAGTTTGCAGAGTGATAGAACAGAATTCTCACACATTTTTATTTCCAGTGTTGCCATCACCTCTAAACAGAGATTGTTAATTCCATCCTCAGCTCTATCCTGCCATTAAATTGTAATCGGTATTGCACAGAGCTCCTGTGGGGATCAGAATTTTCCCACTGAACCTCATTGTTTTAGAATAATCTTTCCTGTTTTCTTAAACTGCTCCCAGATTCCCAGAAATCCATTGCACTTTGTAACCATTGTAGTATCTATTTCACATAGCTGCTCTGCTTATTTTACTCAAACCCTTATTTCATCAGTTCCTTGGGTCTTTGCTCAACAGCTTAACCGTAGTCATTTGCATTGCTTCATCCCACTCAGCCATTTGTACCTTTGCAATTTCTTGCCCACTTCTAGCCCATTCTCAGAATATTATATTACTTTTCTGTTATTTCTAGTAAAGAAAATAACTGCTGACTTAACTCAGCAGAGGTCATTCTTCCTTCAGTGTCAGTGTTAAGCCAGTACTCTAATGTGATTATGGAGGATTCTGTGCTGTGGGAGATGCTTCCTTTAAAATAAGGTGTAAATTCCAGGTACTGTTCACATATGGTCATTAAAGAGCTCCTGACAACTTTTTGTAAGAGACGGGTTATTAACACCAATGTCCTGATCAGATTCCAGTTCCATTGACTGCATTCTCACTAGTTAAAATTTCCCAGGTAGTTATCATTGGGAATTCAAGTGTCTTCCTACCTAAATTCACCCACAAATTTCAATTGGACACAGTGTTTTTCTTCATTTCCTGTCCTATGTTGTGTGGAGTTGCTATGTTCTTTTGAACAAATATTCCCCAGTGGTGGCTGTGTTTCAGCAGCAGTGAAGTGAACTGTACAATCCCTACCCTCCATAAAGGGTGTGATATTTAATTCAGTAGGGCCACGTTTTTAAAGGTGTCTCATACCATCTTCCGGTTTTACACGTGCAGTTGATTCCATTGACAAATGACGGGTCCTAGTGGCCTAATTGTTTTGTGGATGCAGTATGATGCAGATACTTTTTGCTGGGTTTCTCAGAAGCAATCAGTATTGGTCTAACTCTGCTCCGAGTTGAGTCAAAGGGAGTTTTGCCATTGTCTCCTGTGAGAATACTGTTAGACCAGTGCTGAGCACTTTTGAAAATCCCAATCCTAGAGGCCTGCACAATTGCTTCCATAATCAAACTAAGGTAAAAAATTGGAGACCGCCTTGAAAGTGCCTTGTAAAGTGCTTTGAGATCTTCAGTTTGGAAGGCAGTGGAGAATTGCGAAGTGTCCATCAAATGCCAGTGCCTTTTCTGATGCTGGATTGCAGTCCCTTTCTGATATTCTAGCCAGTCTAGTGTTCATCGCACAGGTCACCACTTGTCTATTTCCACTGCTTTTAATTTTTGTAATTTAAATACTAAAGTTATTGGTGCTGGTCATAGATGCCAGGTAACCCAACACAGTGAAAACCTGTTCCTTGGTCAAATGGGTATGTCCCAGGAAATGACAACTTAAGCTTCCCCATGCTGTCCTGTTAATGTAAATACTCCAGCCTTGACCTGATGTGCATAACTTTCTAGGGCAGAGGAGAGAGAGTATTATTTTGACACCCCAGTCAGCCCTTGGTCTCTACACTGAGAATACCAACAAAGGGACCTATTGCTGCTAGCGGTGACAGTAGTGTTAACTGTGTGAACCCCTGCCTGCGAGGAGCTTGGCTGAGCTCTTCGGTCATTTTATACATCATACAATTGAACACCATCAACATTTGCCCAAGAAAACTGTAGGGAGCTAAACAACATGCAAAACAAGTTTAGTGTTTTCTTCCATTTAAGATATATAAATGGAAGGTGCTTTGTGTGCACACTAGTTGTTAAATACAGCCTAGCCTAAATGATACTATGCTCTATTACATTCCCCCATTACTAACCGTTTTTAATGAGTGCTTTTAATGAGACAAAAACAACGAGAGTCCTGTAGCAATTTAATTTCTGCAGGCGTAAGCTTTCATGGGCTGCAACCCACTTCCAGATGTAAGGAATAGAAATATATATACACACACACACACACACACACATATACATCCAAGGGTAAGGAGCAACAATGGGGATGGTAGATATTAGCAAAGTCCATTCAATTAGAGTAGATGAGGCTTATTCACAGCCATTGATTAGCAGGTGAGAATGTGTGAACAGTGACAATTACTTCTTGTAATGAGGTAACCATTCCAAATCCCTTTTCAGACCCAGTTTGATTGTGTCAAGTTTGCATACGAGTTCCAGCTCTGCAGTTTCTCGCTGAAGTCTGTTTTTGAAGTTTTTTTTGTAGAAGTACGGCAACTTTCAAGTTAGCTACAGAGTCTCCTGGGAGATTGAAGTGCTTTCCGACTGGTTTATGGATATTACCATTTTTCATGTCTGACTTGTGTCCATTTATTCTTTTGCGTAGTGACAATCCGATTTAGCCAATGTACATGGCAGAGGGGCATTGCTGGCACATGATGGCATACATTACATTAGTAGATGTGCAAGTGAATGAGCTCCTGATGGTGTGGCTGATGTGGTTAAGGCTTGTGATGGTGTCACTAGAGTCAATGTGGGGGCAGAGTTGGCAGTGGGGTTTGTTGCCGGGATAGGTTCCTGAGTTACTGTTCTTGTATGGTGTACGGTCACTGGTGAGTATTTGCTTCAGGTTGAGGTGCTGTCTGTAAGTAAGGATAGGTCTGCCTCCCACGGCTTGAGCGAGTGAGGGATCATCTGCTAGGATAGGTTGTAGATCCTTAATGATGTGTTGGAGAGATTTTAGCTGGGGGCTGTAGGTGATGACCAGTGGTGGTCTGTTTTCTTTGTTGGGTCTGTCCTGTAGTAGGTGACTTCTGGGTACCTGTTCCTTACCCTTGGATGTATATATCCCCTATCTGATTTCTGTTCCTTGCATCTGACGAAGTGGGTTGCAGCCTACAAAAGCTTATGCCTGCAGAAATTAAATTTGTTAGTCTTTAAAGTGCTACAGGACTCTCGTTGTTTTTGCTGTATACAGACTAACACAGCTACCCCTCTGGAACTTTTTAATGGGACAGATACATATGCAATGGGCTTGATTCTGATCCTCACTGCATCAGAGAATCGATTCCTTTGACATTAACAGAGTTAATAGGAATTTACACTGTATAAAAGAGATCAGAATCTGCCTTCAACATGTTAGTAGATCATGGGAAATGGAGTTTTAGTCCATTTGTAAACTATGATTTGATATGATTCTGTGTATAAATGTTTTCACTCTTCTAGCACAGTGTGCTCACATCACCTGTGTGACACTGATTTGCTGGTCAAGACAACCCACAGTCTGAGGATACTACAGTTCTTACTTCGAGTGATTGCCCATATGCATTCCACTTAGGTATGTGCGCGCCCTCGTGCACGGCTCTTCGGAGAACTTTTCAAGCAGCCGCTGCAGGGGCCGGTCCCAGCGCCCCCTGGATTGCCGCCCTCATACGGCGGTACATATAGCACTGCCGGCCCCTCCCCTCCTCAGTTCCTTCTTTCCGCCCGTGACGGCCGGTTGAGAACTACCCCTGCTCTTCAACAGGTTTTTTTCTTCTTCCTAAAAGTGAGTAGTTAGTTTATTAGTTCACCCTGAACTAAGTTAGTTTGTAGTTAGTGAGGGTTTTAGTTAGTTTAGGGAGCCTTCGGGCTCGGGGCGGCCCGGCTATGCCGGGTTCGCCGGGCTTCAAGCCATGTCCTAGCTGCGGGAAGCCATTTCCAGCTAGCGACCCCCATAGCCGTTGTCTGCGGTGTTTGGGGGAAGGCCACCATAGAGACCAGTGTGCTATTTGTAAGTCCTTTAAGCCTTGGACTCAAAAGGAGAGAGAAGTGAGGCTTAGGGCTTTTCTTATGGAGTCCGCGCTCAGCCCGGCGTCCGAGCCGTCGCGGACCACTCCGGCACCAAGTGTGTCTTCGGTGCAGAGTGCGCCTCCGGCACCCGGGGCGTCGGTGCCGAAGAAAAAGAAGCACCGCCCGTGCTTACAGCACTCCCCCGCACCGCAGGAGCGGCCGGGGTCGAGTTCAGAGGTGGTACTCCTGACCGACGTGCCGCCGGTCCCTGCGCCGGCACCGGACCCGGCACCGACCAGGGAGGTTCCCCCAACTCCTGGGAGTGGGAGACCCCCTGCACAGGACCCTTCGACGCCGGAGGCGTTCGAGGCGGCACAGGCCTTGTTGGCTTTGCCCACGCCTCCAGCACACTCTCATCGGAGAGAGTCAGGGCCTGTTTCCCGGGGCAAACCCGCGCTGGGTGTCCCCGAAGGGTGGGTGGCCCCGGCACCAGAGAATCGGCTGCCCACCACCCAACGCAGGAGAGTCGAGCTCGGAGGCTCCTCTCCCTCTTCGTCCTCAGACGATGCGTCGCGGCACCGTTCCCGGCACCGTTCCAGGTCCCGGCACCGTTCCAGGTCGTCGTCGAGATCCAGCTCGGCACCGAGACGGCGCTTTCGGCACCGCTCTCCAGCACCGCGGAAGAGACGGCGGAAGTCATCCTTGTCCCAGTACCGTTCCTCGTCGTCTTCGGCTTCGCCTCGTCGGCACCGTGGGCGATGGAGCTCCTCGGGATCGTCCCGGAGCGTCTTCTCACGGCGTCGTTGCCATCGTCGTTCTCCTGGCTCGGGATCCCGGACCCGGCGCCAGGAGCAGGTACTGTTGCCGGCACCACGGCTGGCACCGGCGCCGCAACTGAGCTTCGTACCGGTACTGGCATCGACTGTTGCGGCACCGGCTTTGCCCTCGGCACCAGTGCCGCCTTTGAGTTGGCCCCAGGGACCCTGGCAGTGGCCATTGTGGGCCCAGTGGGCGGCTCACATGGGGCAGGGAACTATGTCGGCCCCTGCCTCTGTCACCCAGGTACAGCACGCACCTTCGGTGCTAGAGGGTGACCGCTCCTTTGGGGAAGAGGAGGAGGGGGACCCTGGGGAGGGCCCCTCTTCTGGACCCCGCCACCCATCCTATTTGTTGTCTCCTGATGAGGCGGCGGTAAGGGACCAAGGGGCCCCACTGGTTGACTTCAGGGCTCACCAGGAGCTCCTGAAGCGAGTGGCCTCAAACCTTGGCCCGGAGGTCAGGGTTCTAGAGGAAGAGGTGGACCCCCTCTTCGGGCATGTGGGGACGCAAGGACCGTCAAGGGTAGCTCTCCCCGTACACGAAAGGGTCCTGCGCCTGGCTAAAACAGTCTGGCAGACCCTTGCCTCGGTTGCCCCCACGTCTAAGGGCACCGAGAGGAAGTATTACGTCCCAGCCGAGGGGCACGAATACTTGTATGCACACCCTGCCGCAGGTACTTTGGTAGTAGATGCTGCCAATCAGAAAGACAGGCAGAGTGCACAGAGAGCCTCCCCTAAGAACAAGGAGGGTAGGAGGTTAGACCTGTTTGGCAGGAAGGTCTACTCCACAGGGGCGCTCCAGCTCAGGGTAGCCAACCATCAGGCTCTCCCGGGCAGGTATAATCTTAACCTGTGGGACTCCTTAAGAAGGTTTTCAGAGTCCCTGCCTCCTGACCAGGCCTTGGACTTTGCTATAGTCCTGGAGGAGGGGTTGACTGTGGCTAGTGCAGCCTTACAAACTGCATCGGACGCTGCGGATACGGCCGCCAGGGCAATGGCCTCGGCCGTCGCCATGCGGCGGGCAGCGTGACTGCAATCCACGGACCTATCGCAGGAGGTGCAGCATTCCATCCAGGACCTGCCTTTTGATGGAACCGCTCTCTTTTCGGAAAGGACGGACGAGAAGCTGCACGCTCTAAAGGACTCAAGGGTGACGATTCGTTCCTTGGGCCTGTACACGCCCCAGGCGACGAGGCTCCAAGCCCGTCAGCAGCCTCAGCAGCCGCCACAGCGGCAGCGGCAACAACCTAGGCCACCGCCTAGGCCTTTCCCCCCCGCGAGGGGCAGGGATAGGAGTAGGGGCTTTGGACGGCGCGATCGCCCAGCGTCGTCCTCCTCTTCCTTTAAAGGGCCCTCTCAGGGCTCTAAAGGGAAGAGACAATTTTGACGGTGTCTACGAGGGTGGCACCGTCTCATGTTCCCTGGGTCACTCCCCGCCTTTTCGGGACAGGCTAAGGTCTTACCTCGGCCTGTGGCGGGAGATAACTTCGGACCGCTGGGTCCTCGATACTGTGCGCTGGGACTACGCCCTTCAGCTGTTGGCCCCCCGTCCCTTTTCAGGGACCCCTCTCACGAGCATTTACTCCTACAGGAGGTTCACTCCCTCCTGCTCAAAGGTGCCATAGAAGTGGTTCCACCTCTCGAGGTGGGGAGGGGGTTCTACTCGAGGTACTTCCTCGTCCCCAAGGCCAATGGAGGCCTCAGGCCTATACTGGACCTGCGCAGGCTCAACAGGTTCATAAGAAAGCTGAAGTTCCGCATGGAGTCCCTAGCGTCCATCATTCCCGTACTGAACCCAGGGGACTGGTTTGCCGCCCTCGACCTGAAGGATGCGTACCTCCACGTCTCCATCCTTCCCGCCCACAGGCGGTTCCTAAGGTTCATGGTAGCTGGTACCCACTATCAGTTTACGGCTTTGCCCTTTGGCCTATCATCTTCCCCCAGAGTGTTTACAAAATGCATGGCAGTGGTGGCGGCCTTCCTGAGGCGCAGGGGGGTCCAAATATTTCCCTACCTGACGATTGGTTAATAAGGGGCAGGACCAAGTCGCAAGTGCGCGAGGCGGTCTCCCTCGTCCAGACCACTTGCCATGCTCTGGGGCTGCTCATAAACGAGCAGAAGTCAACGCTGTGTCCGGTGCAGCGCATAGACTTTATTGGGGCCCATCTAGACTGGTGCAGGCCAAAGCCTCCGTCCCACGCTCGAGGTTCGAGGCCATGTCGGCGATAATATCGCAACTCCAGAGGTGCCCCACGACAACAGCCAGGCAGTGCCTGCAGCTGTTAGGCCACATGGCCTCGTGCACCTATGTGGTGAGGTTGGCTCGCCTCAGGCTCAGGCCCCTCCAGGGTTGGTTGTCCAAGGTATACATGCCCAGCAGGCATGCCTTGAACAAAGTGGTAACGGTGCCCCCGACAATATTGGGGTCACTGAACTGGTGGCTGGACCCCGGGACTGTGTTGGAAGGGATTCCCTTCAGGGCACCCACCCCCTTGGTCACTCTGATCACGGATGCATCAGACCGGGGGTGGGAGGCTCATATCACTGGTGGTCTGACCACGCAGGGACGTTGGTCCCAGGGAGAGACTGCCCTCCACATCAATGTCAAGGAACTGAGGGCAGTCAGACTGGCGTGCGAAGTGTTTCGCCACTCTTTATTGGGGAGAATGGTGCAGGTGTTAACAGACAATACCACTGCAATGTAGTATATCAACAAGCAAGGGGGGGGGCGCTCCTCGGTGCTGTGCCAGGAGGCGCTTCGACTTTGGGACTTGGCGGTGAGGTACAACTTTTGTTTAACCGCCTCTCACCTCCCGGGGGTCAGGAACGACGAGGCAGACCATCTCAGCAGGTCGTTTCTACCCCAACACGACTGGTCGCTCCACCCGGAGGTGGCGGACAGAATTTTCCGCGAGTGGGGTGTTCCCCGTCTGGACTTGTTCGCGTCCACTTGGAACACGATGTGCCCGAGGTTTTGCTCGCTCGGGTCGCGAGCCGGGCTCCCTTTCAGACGTGTTCCTGATCGAATGGACGGGGACTCTCCTGTACGCGTTCCTCCCCCTTCCCACTCTTGCCCAGGGTCCTCTTGAAGATCAAGAGGGACAGAGCGGATGTAATTCTGATCGCTCCAGCGTGGCCAAGGCAGTACTGGTTTTGCCTGCTCCAGGACCTGTCGGTCGCTCCCCGGATCGAGCTCCCGAGGAGGCCGGACCTGCTCTCCCAGGACCACGGTTGCCTACTGCATCCCAACCTGGACTCCTTGCACCTGACGGCCTGGAGGCTCTCTGGCTGACGGAGGAGGAGAGAACCTGCTCGGAGCAGGTCCAGCGCGTGCTTTTGGGAAGCAGGAGGCCCTCCACACAGATCGCCTACAGGGCTAAGTGGAGGAGGTTCACCTGCTGGGCAGAGTCACGGGGCGTAACCCCCGGTACGTCCCCCGTGCAGATGGTCCTTGACTACCTGCTGCAGCTTAGGCTGCAGGGGTTAGCACTAGCCTCCCTCAGGGTGCACCTAGCGGCCATCTCGGCGTTCCACCAGCTGATGGAGGGGCGGTCCCTGTTCTCACACCCCATGTCGGTGAGGTTCCTCAGGGGGGTCGAGAGGCTATATTCGCAGGTCCGTGACCCGGTGCCTCCCTGGGATCTGAACCTGGTCCTTGACAGACTGACAGGGGCCCCCTTTGAGCCCTTGGCCTCCTGCCCCTTGCTGCTCCTGTCCTGGAAGGTGGCCTTTCTCGTGGCCATTACCTCGGCGAGGAGGGTCTCTGAGCTAAGGGCCTTGACCTCGGAGCCCCCTTATACCGTGTTCTTCCGGGATAAGGTTCAGCTTAGGCCTCACCCAGCGTTCCTGCCTATGGTAGTCTCCCGGTTCCGTTGTAACCAAGATATTTTCCTCTCTGTGTTTTTTCCTAAACCGCACGGGTCCGAGGACGAGAGGAGACTTCACACCCTCGACTTAAGGAGGGCGCTGGACAGGACGAGGCCGTTCCGAAGGACCACCCAGCTCTTCGTCGCGGTGGCAGAGAGGATGAGAGGCTCCCCGGTGTCCACGCAGTGCATCGCCAAGTGGATCACCGCCTGCATCCGGCTCTGCTATGAGCGTGCAGGCGTCCAGCTTCCCGGACCAGTGACGGCGCACTCAACAAGGGCCCAGGCCGCATCGGCGGCCTTCCTGGAGAGGGTCCCCCTGGAAGACATCTGCAGGGCTGCTACCTGGTCTTCCGTGCACACCTTCGCCGCGCACTATGCCATCGTCCAGCAGGCCAGGGACAATGCGCACGTGGGCAGGGCCATGCTGAGGACAGCCCGACGTTAACTCCTACCCGCCTCCAGGTAAGGCTCGTTATTCACCTAAGTGGAATGCATATGAACAATCACTCGAAGTAAGAAAACATAGTTACTTACCGGTAACTGTTGTTCTTCGAGATGTTGCTCATATCCATTCCACACCCATCCTCCGTCCCCACTGTCGGAGTCGGCAGAAAGAAGGGACTGAGGAGGGGAGGGGCCGGCAGTGCTATATGTACCGCCGTATGAGGGCGGCACTCCAGGGGGCGCTGGGACCAGCCCCTGCAGGGGCTGCTTGAAAAGTTCTCCGAAGAGCCGTGCACGAGGGCGCGCACACACCTAAGTGGAATGGATATGAGCAACACATCTCAAAGAACAACAGTTACTGGTAAGTAACTATGTTTTATTAAATCAACTCGTAAAATACTCTTCTTTAGCACCCTTCTCTAACAATGAGTAAGGACAAAATACATAGCGAGATTAGCAATTAGATTTTTTTTGTTTTCTCCTGATGCACATTCTTTCAGTTTTATTAGTAATTTTGCATAATAAATACTAGCTAAAGTGCTTGGTTATGATTAAACTCAAATAAAACTTGGATTTGGGGATTGTTGTTAGCAGTCAGCACAATTAATCAAAATCTGATCTTTCTTTCAGTCTTTCTTTCCCATTCTTCCCTGCCTACCCCCCACCTCTTCTTAACCCCAACCAATTCCTGAATTCCTCTGGGCTTACGCTTTGCTAAGAGTTGCTCTGGAGAGCAACCGCAAAGAGTTGAGAAAAAAATGCAAGTTCCCTTCTGTAGTTTATCTGGCCAAAGGACCCTTCATAGCACAGATGGTGCCTCTGCTCTCACAGCAGTTCTCGTAGTTCGTGGGTCTCTTTAGGTCAGTGTTGCTAAAGCTTTTATTCTGATTCTTCACAGTTCGTCCCCTAGGGAAGCAAGGGATTGGCATGCTACAGAGACGTGTGTTGGAAAGGAGAAGGTTAATATAGGATTTTAGTGGAGGTGTGTGTTGTAGTGAGCTGTCAGGGATGAGGTCATTGCCCTGGATTCACTATGTGGGGTGCAGCAGGCTGGGTGACAGGCTGAAAGCACATGGCGGCCGCTCAGCTTGCGAGGGTGCTGTGTTTGGTTCAAGTCCAAGGCAGTAAATGTGGCTCATCCTGTTTATCTCAAATGGAGACTCACCGTTTTTTTTTCTCACTGTTAATCTGCTGCCCCCTCCAGCCAGTCACCACTGAGCCTCTTCAAATGTTCCTGGGGTTGGATTAAAGCAGGACCCTTGGGATCCAGTCTCAGTGGTCTGAGGTGACTCCATGCAGAGGAAACAAGGAGCAAGTGACAAACCAAGGGCCAGATCTTCAGCTCTGCTTAAGGAGTGTTTCGTAGTGCTGACAAGATTCTGGGGGAGGTGGGGGTGCCCCCCTTCCTCACACCAGATCCAGTGGCTGTTCCTTTGGCACAAGTCAGAGCAGCCTCATGGCTACCTATGAGACTCGCAAAAAGAGACAGCTTAAAGCAAGAGCTTTACAGGTAACAGGCTGAAATATTAACATAATTTATTGATTTAAGTGATTAGTTAAATGTGTTAGGGCTTGTCTACATGAACATTTAGTTCATGTTAAAATGGGTTGTCAGTCTATATTGCACTACACTAGCCTGACATGCTCTGTCAGTGTGGATCCTGCTGAAGGTGTCAACAGTTTGTTAGACCACTTTGATCTAATCAAAGAGGACTTATTCAAAACACCTAAGGAACTGTTAATGTGTGTTAGCAGAGTCAACCCAGACAAGGGGCAGGCTAGCATGGGGAATTCACATCCCAGCTTGTTGCGAAATAAATGTTCATGTAGACAAGTTCTTAGTGTCATATTTCTAGTTTTATGATTTTAATAATACCTTAAAAAATTTAAAACAACCCAATGTCATGTCCTTTTAAAAAGGCAGAAAGCTTTTACGAGCTCAGCATTCTGGAATGAAAATTGTAAATTTTCTTTTAAATCTTCAGAAGAACAATAAATATTGCCATAGTTGGATCTATTACATAGAGGAGACTAAAAGAGGATTGTAAGATAATAAGGCAAATATCTTTTAGTTATAGATTCATAGGCTATAAGATCAGAAGGAACCATTATGTTCCTCTAGTCTGACCTCCTGCACAATGCAGGACACAGAACTTCACCCACCCACTCTTGTAATAGACCCCTAACCTAAGACTGAGTTACTGAAGACTTCAAATAATGATTTAAAGACTTCAAGGTACAGAGAATCCACCAGCAAGTGACCCGTACCCCATGCTACAGAGGAAGCAGAGGAGATCAGCTATGAGTTAAGGACAGGACAGCTTTCCAGGCTTCTGGTTTGCATTTAAATGTTTAATTATTTCCAGGAGTTCTTTATACTTTTTATCTTTCTAGCTGATGATTTGAGGGTACAAAAGCTCTCAAACTCCAAAGGCCCCCCCCCTTTTTTTAAGCTAAGATTTTCAGAAGCGACTATGATATTGGGTGTGTCAGATTTAGGGTACCTCAATTTTTGGTTGCCCAATTTGAGATACTATAAAAAGGCCTGATTTTCTGGAACTGCTGAATATCTGCCCTGTGAAAAAACTGTCCTTTCAAGACTTCCAAAGATGGACACACAAAATCACTGGTTACTTTTGAAAATATTGACCACAATGTTCAGTTACAGTGGTGTTTGTCTGTGTTCTGTTTCTCTGTATCCGTGGTCCCCAAACTTTTTACCCTGTGCCAACCTTACCCTGTCTGCACCCTTTGCCAGCCCCAGTTGAGGCTGTGGTTAGGGCTGAGGGACAGAGGTTAGGAGTGGGGCTGTCGTGGCTGGGGTGTGGGCCTCGGTGGCCGCAGCCAGGGACCACATTGGAGGGCTGGGTGCTGCAACCAGAGGCCGAGATGGGGGCTGGGCGCCGAGGCCATGGGCAGGAGCTGAGCCAGGAGCAGAGACCAGGCCCAGAGCAGAGCTCAGGGCCGAGTGAGGGTGGGTGGTGTTCCCTCCCTGTCCCCCACGGGGGTTGGCCTGGGCCCGGCCATGTCCCCCTGAACGTTCTTTCATGCCCCACAGTTTAGGGACCTCTGTTCTATATACAAAGAGCATCGCTATCCTTTAATTTGGATTTTATTTTGGATTAATGGGAACAACAGATCAAGGAAGGACAAGGGTAAAGTTTCTGTGAAAGGCCACGGAGAGTGTGTGTGTGCTGTGCGAGTCTGGGAAATGTCTGTATCTAATTATGAATTCCATTGAACTGTACTTGTAACTGGAACTGACATTGTGGATTAGATCATGTAGCAGAAATTCAACATGGAGTGGAAAGATTAAGGGCAGATTCACACTAGCAATTGACACTGGTGCAGCTGCAGCATGCCTGGTAAAGATGCTCTAAGCTGACGGGAGAGCACTTGCCCATTGGCTACTAACTTCACCTCCGCGAGAGGCCATACTATGTTAGTGGGAGACACTCTCTCTGAAAGGATAGCAGAGCCTGCCCACCTATGGAAAGAGGAGAAGACCCTTTCTAATAGTTGCCTACAGCTTATAAGGAAGAGTTGTTAAGAGACTGCCAGAGAAAGTATCCTTAGTGGTTGTAGCCTGCTTTAACTGGGAAGCACACAAATCAGTTTGAACAGGAAGGGTCAGATGTTGTTTTAGAATCCATACTTCCTCTATGACCTTGTTCGAACTGCTAAATAAAAGTAGGATTTTTTAAGCAGGCTGTTGGTCAGTCTCACTGATCTCAGGTTCCCAAAGGGCAGAAACATGGGATACAGTCAGACCTGCAGAGTGATGGGCAGTTGGTATATACATGGCACATGTACATAGGTCCCGGTCTAAGAGCAGAAGCATTGTGAGAGTCCACTCCAAGGCAGGTCAGGGCAAAAGGCTGCACACCAGAGACAGGTGCACACAGAGAGATCAGAAAGGGGAGCAGAGATGTGGCTAGCTGTGTAGTCGTGACACTCCCCAACTCAGTGCTGATATTTGGCCTTTTAAGTCCCAAAGAGGTGATCTGTTTGCCTAAAACACCATGAGCATTTCTTTTTTGGTATAATAATATGATTTCAGAAGATACCCCTATATTGAGATCTAAAACCAGGGTAATTTTCTATGTTTCAAGAAATTGCCACAGAAATTTAATTCTTAGAAAATATTCATCTTCCAGCAGCATCTGGGCTGATTAACTTTCACTCTTAGCACAGAAACAAGCAGATGTCACCCCTGCTGTATTCTTCGTGTCGAAGCTGAGTGGTGAAAAGTTACTTCTTGAGAGGGTTGGTGCAACCTCTGCTTTATATACTGTCATTTTTAAGAATCTGGAGTAAATATTCAGAGACGCAGGAAAAAAACCTTTTATCATTAGCCCACTAAAGCTAAAAACTCAGAATATCTGCTGATGCATAGAGACACAATAATAGAGAGAGGAGCTCCATCACTGATCCTACGGAGTGGTGGAGGTTTTGTAGAAGGAGAACAGTATAGGACAAGAAGGAATGTAGATAGGAATTTGCCCTGTGCGGTGACAAAGGCCCTGTAACCATCCTTGGTTGCATATGTATTGAAAAGTGACCTCCTATTTTTTGCTGTGCCTTCTGGGCTGTTCTGTTCTGTGTGGAGTCCTGATGCTTTGGAGCCCCACCTAGGATAGACACAAGCGTGACCGCTTATACTGTCCCAAGCCGATATCCTGAGTGCAGTGAAACAGCTGCTTCTGCTTGAATCCTGAAGATGAACGTGCTACAGTGTTAGTTTATCAGCTTTGAGTGGCATGTACAGTTGGGAAGAAGGGTACATTTATTTTCCTTTGATTTAATTTTTCTGAGTGCCAGATCCAAAGCCTGATTCCCATCTCACTTTTGCACCATGTTACAGCAGCGTAACACCACTCACTTCAAGAGAATTACTCCTGATTTACACTGCTGTTGGAAGAAAAGTAGGTTCTGGGTGTCCAATTCTTCAATGAATGCGATGACTTAAGGAGCAAGCCAGTGTAATATTTAGACTGATGGGGTGCCAAGGTGGAAGAGGTACTAACATAGTCTCCCCGTCCTCCCAAGGGATCTCACTTTGAAGAGTGAAGGAGAACAGAAGTCTAGAACTTGCTGTTTCCTCTCCTCCAAAAATCTGTATAGACCTGTGGGCTCATGATGCTAACTTCATACAAATAACCCAACAGACAGGTCTCCCACTGCGATGAATTGACCTATATGTTAACATTGCCTTTGGGATACGGCAGTCCCACTTGTGTGTTTGATCTCTTCTGGATTGGCTGAGCTAATGGAACTGTCCTGTTTTCGCAGTGGTAGTGAGGGATTCAGGTTTAAAACTTTCCCGTCGGCTGGCTGAATGGCTCAGAAAGTTGGTTTTAGAGCATTTGCTGCCTCCTTGGTTCTAATCCAGCCAAGGTGTTTTGTGGTGAATGATTGTTTAGGACAATGAAGGATAAAATAGGGATACTATTTTGGATAGAACTACCATTAAATAGCTTGAGGAAGGGCCAGGGCTTTGCTTCTGGTGGGTAATAAAATCCCTAATGTTCACTATTGTGTTTTCTTAACATTTTGACATGACACAACCCAATCTCCCAGAGGATCTGTGGAATATGGCAGTAAGTGAACTGTATTGTTTGACTGTCAAAAACACATCCTTTTTCATTACCTCTGTTTTTTTCATTTATATCATCCTCTATGTAATGAGAATCTTTTTTTATGTCTTTAACATAATGCTGAACACATTGTTCTTGTTTTGTGTGTTGGTAGGTGAGTGTATTTTAATAATTGCTTCGCAGTCACACAGTTCCATATTCCATTAGTACAGTTCACCAGCTTAAGTACTGATCTGAGAATCCAAATGCAAGATTTAGACATCCTGTTTATTCACCTATGAAACTTGTGGCAGCCACTGAGTCTGTTGCTGGCTGCGACACATCTGCTTTTCTTTTCCTTTATATTGAAAGTGACTAACATATTATGAACTTCACCATAACACTGGAGAGAAACTCAGTGGCTGCAATTTCAGGGAATAATGGGGAAAGCAGATACATTCCCAAATCTTTAAACAGAATTTACAATATAGAAAAGAGGGCAAATGTAATTTATATAATTCTTCATTAATACATAAAATCTCACCCTGGAACACTCACAGAAAAATACTCAGCACACATGTAGCACTTCTCAGACATTAACGGATTGATTCCCTGCAACAGTCCTTCAAGGCAGGCAACTATTATTGCCACCATTTTACAGATGGGAAACTGAGGCAGAGAAAAGTCAAGCAACTGGTTGAAGGCCACATAGTGAGTAAGTAGCCGGGCTGTGAAGTAACTCAGGAGTTCCTGTTCCCCATCCCATACTCAGACTAGGAGACCATGCTGGCGTAAGATCAGTTTCTCTTTAAATCAAAGTGTGTGAAATGGCTGAGAGAGATGCTGTTTAAAATGATGAGCTGTTGTGGGAAAGTGGGTAAGCTTGTATTTAAGGCAAAATTCCAAAGGCAGATTGTGCAAGAACTTGGAAGTATAAGTCACTCTCTTGAAGAGTCAGTGCCACTGGGGGTTTCCAAAGCAAAACACAAGTAAAAGAAAAAGCCAAGAAAACAAAATCCAAACCTGACCTAATTATCCTTGGCCATCTGGTGAAGAAGCCAATGTTTTTTTGTATCCTGCATAAGATCAAGGCTATTTCATGCTTGCTGCCAAAGCCCATGGTTGTGTGCCATTACACAGAGTAATAGCAATGTGATTATCCCTGAGATTTGCAAAGATTTAGGAGCCAAACTCTTTGAGAAAGAAATAAGCTGTCCATTATTACCTTATTTTGCTCTTATTTGTACTGAGACATGCAGATGGCTGTTCACCAGAGTTCAGAAAACCAAGATAAACAGGATCTAGCTAAGATAGATATCATCATTGTTAGGTAAATTAGGACTCTAAGGTGAAATCCCTAGCAGACTTCATGCATCTTCTGCTTTTCTTCCTTCCCTACCAGAAGAGACTCTTTTTGCACTCTTAGGCTGGGTCTATACTGATGGCGGCAAATTTGCCACCATCACATCGATTGCTCTGGATCAACTGAGCAGTCTGTATAGACGCGTTCAGTCGATCCAGGAAGCGATGCAGGAAAACCACCTCGGTAAGTGGAGTAGCGCTGCGTCGAAGGGAGCGCTGTTCCCTTCTACGCAGCGCAGTATGGATGCCGTGCGGAGGAGACGCTGCAAAGTTGACGGAAGATACGCAAATGATTTATGTCACTTATGTATCTCCCGTCAACTGCCACCAAATCGCAAAGGTAAGTGTAGACCGGGCCTTAGTTGGGTGGTTGTGTGTGTATTTTCAATGGAGCTATGTTGATTTACACATCCAAGGATCTGGCCCAGCATTTAAAGAGATCATCCTAACAAGTGAGGTGGGAGAAATGAGAAAGGAAGAGTTGGAGGGGATGATGGGAGAGAAGTGGTGGAAGTTCATATTCGAAAGGAAATTTTCGCAGCATAAGCTTTGTTCATGTTCTGCATCTCTGAAGGCTCCTTCCCCTCTCCCTGGGATGTGTTGCCCACACCTGAAACAGAAAGAAATCTCTAACCTTTTAAAAGCAATGCTGGATCCATGCCTTAGTCCTGACTCATGGGCTTCACTAGAAGGCCTGACTAAGCACTTTAGGATTGAGATCACTGTGAATCATCAGAACATTCATCTGGGAATTCCTGGAAGAACTTACTCATTTCAAAGTCCACTTTTGGGGAAAATATCTCAAAAATCCCCTTCTTACACCTTTATCCAGAACAATTAGCCTGGTTACTAGAGTGAGGCTGTTTGCGCCATCAGATGGACTATAAGGAGAAATGTCTCTTTTACGTCTGTATTCCGGGAACTATCATTAGGAAATTTTTAGAATTACACTGGATGGGTGTAATCTTTGCAGATATAGTTGGTTCCTGTGTGCAAATCATTATCAGCCTTGAACAGCACAGTGAGCTAAACTTCACAAAGCCTATAGCTCGGGTTTTTCAGCCTGGCTTTCCATGTGTGACAGAACAAAAGGGCTTCCCTGAAGGTTTTACAACCTGAAACCCTCTCTTGCGAGAGAGTGCCCCTTTAATCCCTACAGGCAGGCCCTGTTGCTTTCTGAGTGAACATCTGGTTAATTCCTGAGCCTGGAAAAGACACAGACCACCTCTAAGCACCTGGGGTGAAAGCCACCTGTGAGGCAGTGTTACTATAATGGCGACCCCTCTGGCAAAGCATGGCACAGCCCCTTGGCTCACACAGCCTGGTGGTGCAGTCAGTCTGTTCCAGTGACGTACCGTGGGTCTCCAGCACCTGAGGCCAAGTCTGCATTTACGCCCTCCTCCACACACCTCCCCGCAGGGCAGGAGGTGTCCCTGCGCTGCCCCCCAGCTGCCCTGGGGAGGTTTCTACATGCAAGGGGGGGTGTGAGGCCAGTAGGGGCACAAATGCAGGCTTGGCTTCGCTGCCCCCCTCTCCCTGCACTTATCCACTGCATGGTGCCTGCCTCTCCTGCTCCAGCCCTGCAGCCCAGCAACAGCTGGGACAGGGGCAGCCTCACCCCCTGGCATGGAGGGGGCGGGAAGGCGCTGGCTGGTCCTTCACAACACGCACGGGAGGGAGGAGAACGGAAGTGGGAACACCCACTCCCAGCCGCCTGCACCCCTCACTCGTCATGAAGGGCCGCTCCAGCCCCACAGCCCATAGGGTGTAGTCAGTCACCAGCATGAAGTGGTTGCCAGTAGGTATCTCTCAATAGCCCACTTCACTGCAAAGCACTCCTTTTCAGTTATTGCATATGCTTTCAAATATAATACTGGATGCTCTTCGCCATCATATTCCTGGGACAGTACTACGTCTGTGGCAACTTCTGAGGTTGCCCAGAGTATGAAGGGCCTCAGGAAGTTGGGTTCACAGTACCGGTTGGCTGCACAGGATCTCCTTAATTTCCTGGAAGGCCTCCTGGCATTTGGTGGTCCACTGTACTTTCTGGGGGCCTGAGACATTCATTATCTCAGTCAATGGTGCTACCAGTTTTGTGAACATAGGCACAAACTTTCTGTAATAGCCAGCAAATCCCAAAAAGGACCAGACTTGTTTTTTTCGTCTCAGGAGTCAGGCAGTAATGTAAGTAAGCTTGCATTTTATCAACTAAAGGCTTCATCGTCCTGCCCCCACAGCAGGTATCCCAGGTACCATGTTTCCCTTTTCCCAGCAGAGCACTTGGAGGAGTTTGGTATTAAACCAGCAGCCCTCAAGGAACATAATACTGTTGTCACCTTATGTACGTCCATCTCCCAGTCCTGGCCAGAGATCACCATGTCATCCAGATAAGCAGCTGCATAATCATTATGCAGCCACAGGATCTTGTCCATTAGGCGCTGGAAGGTGGCTGCTGAATTATGCAAGCTGAAAGTCATGGCTCTGAACTCAGAGTTCCCAAAATGTGGAGAAAGTATATTTTCTCAAGGATGTTTTCATCAGGGGGATCTGCCAATACCCCTCGATTAGATCTAAGGTTGTTATATACTGCGCTGGTCTTTGACGCTCTAGGACGTCATCTACACGGGGCATTGGATAGGTGTCAACTTTTAGATTTTGTTTACTCTGTGAAAGTCTACACAAAACCTGACCAAGCCATCAGGTTTGGGCACCAGTACTATAAGGCTGTGCCATGTGCTTTTGGACTTTGTAATGACCTTCTCTTCCTCATGCTTTCTAACTCCTCCTTGACTATCACTTGCATTTTCTTCAGTATGGGCTGTACAGCCTCTCTCACCACCTTCCCTGGTTTGGTCAGTGTGGTGGAACATCATGGCCATTTGGCCCCGGCACTTCCAAGAAGACATCCTTGAATTTGTGAACCATGAGGTTGTCCTGTCTCCTCTGTCCAGAAGTCAAGCGCTCCCCCCGCTGTATTTGAGTGGGCAACTGCTATCCGTGATCCTAACTCTGGCTCATAGGGGTTTGTTGCTATTAGGAGTCCCTCTCTGGCTGTCCACAATTTCAACAAGTTGATGTGGTAGATCCAATTTTCCTTCTTCCGATCTGGGTGGTGGACTTCGTAATTCACCAGTCTGACCTGACGGATGAGCTCATAGGAACTCTGCTTTTTGGCCATTAGTTTTGACTTGGAGCGGGGTAACGATACCAAGACGCAGCTGTCTGGTCCAAGTTCTCTTAGCTTGGCCTTTAGCGGCCGGGAGTTGTGGCATCCTTCAGAGATTGACAGCGAGGGAGGGCCAACTCGGAAGTCTGCACCCTCCTGACCGGAAGCAGCTAGGTGGGACAGGAAAGGGAAGTATAAAGGGCAGCCCCTCCAGCTCAGTTGCGGGGGAAGCGACCGAGGGAGAAGGACCCAGACCTGACCGCTGCCCTGCAGAGGAACTGCCATGGCTGTCTACCAGCTGGAGCTCCAAGAGCCTGCCAGAGCTACCTGGACCTGGTGAGATAGAGGAGCTACTCGAGCCCTGTGACCTGGAGTAACTGTCTGAGTTACCTACCTCATGCAAGTCAGAGGAGATACCTGGGCCTTGCCACTTGAAGGAGCTGCCCGATGCCAGTGGTGGCGAGGGCCTGCTGGCACTGCCCCTCGCGTTCTACCCAGAGGAGGGGGACTACGACCTGAACCACAGGTACAGGATGCAGAGGTGGAGGAAGTAGCCCAGGGATAGCTGACCTCAGTCTGGCTGCACTCAAGCCTGAACCCTAATCAGTGAGTTGCAGCAGGAGCCCCGATGACCCAGTGGCGGGACACCCTGCCACTGCTAGGGCCCCTGGGCTGGGACACAGTGGAGTCGGGTGGGCCTGCGTCCCCCTCTCCCTTCACCACCCACACCCTGGGAAGCTCACCTCTTGGCCTGCAAAGCTTTGATGGGCTGTAGCCAGCTCACTTTGCCTGCCCCGCCCTGTCTGATGGCCTGGGCTATAGATTATATACTCGCCCTACCGAGAGCTAGAGACTGCTGTCTTTGCCTGCCCAGGGCTTTGGGATTGCCCAGCTAGGCCAGAAACTGGTAATTTCCCCCTATAGCTGAAGCCTTCCCACAGGACATAGTGGCCAGGAGGAGACTTGCCTCAGGGATTGACAGCAAAGGAGGCCACCAACTCTCACCTACACCTGTGATTGCCTACAGTGTTGTATTGGTCTGTTCTTCCCAGCCTTCCTTCACTAGCTGACGTTCAAACAGTGAGAAGCCTGTTGACACTTAGGGGGCTTCTCTTACTGTGAATAGCAGCCTCCCAATGCTGGATGTCAGTCTTGATGAAGCGCTTGAGCATCCTCTTCAGGGTCTGGTTGAAGCGCTTCTCTAAGCCATCTGTCTGTGTGCTATACGGAGATGCGCATGTTCTTGATTTGCAGTAGACTGCATACTTCCTTCATCAGCTTAGAGGTGAAATTTGTACCTTGGGATCTCTTTGGGTAGTCCCACCTTCACAAAGATTTTTAACTATTGTCACTATCACTGGGGCTGTGGTGGTCCACAGGGGAGCTGCCTCGGGGTAACAGGTGGTGTAGTCAACGACAACCAATAGGTACTGCTAGTCGGTGGAGCTCTTTTCTATGGGCTCTACAAGCTCTAACCCTGTCCTTTCGAATGGGACTTCTACCAGTGGAAGGGGAACCAGAGAGGCTGGTTGCACCCATTTAGGGGCTACCAACTGGCAGTCTGGGCAGGAAACACAATAATCCTTTACTACTTTGTGAATGCCTGGCCAAAAGAAGCAGGACAACAGATAGGCCAGGTTTTCTCCTGGCCCAGAGAGCCTGCCATTGGTACCTCATAGACCAGCTTGAGTGTTTCTTGTCAGAATGTATGGGATACAAGGTGTTGGGTATATTATTCTCCCTCTAGCGTACCTTGTGCCAGGTGATAGAGAAGGTCCCCACGTAACTCAAAATGAGGGAGGCAGGTGGCTAGCTGGGGTCTCACCATTTCCTCACCTATGATGGCTTTGCCTTTCACATAGATCCCCAGGAAGTAATCCTCCCTTAGTTGTCTGACCCCCCAAGATGGATGACCCCAATAGCTTCCTCATGTGTACTGGGTATTGTTTGGAGTCTGGAGTCATAGGAGCATCCAGCCTAGTGGGGTCATCTTTCACTTAGGCAACAGCGCCAGTCCTCCTTATGTAAGTGTCATCCCTCATGTACAGTGGTATATTTCTCATGCCTGGTCCACCAGACCTTCACCTCCTTCAGCAAGTCTTCCCTCCATAGGGTCTGTTCGCAACCTGAGTCACAAGGGCTTACTCCTCCAGGCCATTGATAGGTACCACGGTGGTCAATTTTTGGCAGTCTGGCATCTGGTTGAGGCTGAGGGAGGTCGAGCTGACTCCATAATTACATTCTATGGCTGGACAATCTTTTTTTTATATGTCCCTCCTGCCTGCATTGGAAACAGATTACTCTTGCTGATGGGCCCTGTAGTGAGGGGATACCCAGGGTTTTGGCCTGCCATGAGCTTCCTATCTTGACATTCGCCGAATGGGGTGGAAAGTAAGGCAGTGTCCATCTCTGGCATGGAGCCTTTTCTGTTGGAGGCAAGGTTGCCCTCTGTCCTGTGACCTCAGAATGACCGTTCCCCCTCTGTCCAGTCCTACTTTGACTTAAGGGAGGTGAGCCCTGCCCACCCAGGCTGGGCTGGTGGGCTGTCAGCCTCAAAATAGTTCTCAGTTATTCTCACTGCTTCTTCCTTGGCCTTTGGTCAGTATTGCTGTACCCGTTTACACATTGGTGCAGAGAGGGCCCAGAGGATCTGCTCGAGAACGACCAGGTTAGCTGCTTGCCTGCTTGTCCTGGACTCAAACCTCAACCACTTCCAGCCGATGTCTTTGAGCCTCTGCACCAGGACCCGAGACTGCATGGATGGGCCAAATCGTTGTTCTCTGAAACAGTGGCAGTAAGTCTCTTCGGGAAATGGCAGTCTGTCGAATATGGCTGCCTTCACTTTTGGGTAGTCCGGGGCAGACTGCTGGTTAAGGGCCCTATAAGAGCTTGTGCCTTCCCAGTCAAGACAGATGTGGATGGCTCATGTCTTGGATTCCCAGCATGCACAGGTGGCGAGATGCTCCAAGGTTTCCAGGAAGGCCTCTGGGTTGTCATCCGGTCCCATCTTGGACCACACAGGGCTGCCAGGCCAACTCACCCGGTCTGCTCTAGCTCCAGCTGGCATGGGTGGAGCCGTCCCAGTGGACGCCTTCATCAGCTTGTCCAGCTATTGCTTCTGGGTGGCAATCATGTCCAGCATTCACTCACTCTTGTTGAGCTGCAGCCTGGCCCTCCTGCTGTTGCCGCTGGGTGGCTGCTTGCAGATCATTTTGCTGTTGTTGGGCCTGCACCAACTGCAGTAACAAGGCCTGGATCTGTTGCTGCTGCTCCTGTACTGTGGCATGCTGGTTTAAGGCAACAATCTGGGGCTGGGCTAGCAACAGTAGTGCTTCCTCCATCTTAAGCCTGTTGGTTTTCTATCTGTGATGTGGTTCTGGGAGGATGAAACATGGCGAGGAACCCCACTTCTGGTACCATGTGTGGGGCTGTCAGTCTATTCCTGGGGCCAAGGAGTCCGAAAACGCTTTCTTCACTCCCATCTCCATCGGGGTTAGTAGTGGAACCCAGGCCCGTCCACTCCACTGGGTTCTAGCTCACAGCCCCTTGATGTTGATAAGCAGGATCTGGGTTCTTTGACCCTGACAATGCCTGAGCTCCCTCCTCTTTCCCTTGGATCTCTGCAGGCTCTCCAGCTTGGGCCGTTGACTGGGTGGCTTTTTAATAGTTGACTGGCAGGAGCTCCTCTCTCCAGCCTGCCCAACCCTTCTGCTTCCCAGCCCTTTTATCCTCCCAACTGCTGGTGAGATTGCCTTGAGCAGTGGCTAGCTATGCTTGTATTAACCCTTTGGTTGCTGTGTTTCCATGGGGTATGTACACCCAATGACACCATCCCTGTGCTGGGAGCCAACACAAGGTCTGTCTACTACTGAAGCCCCACTTAAACCCTGAGAGAGTGCTAAATTATAAAACACTTTCCATTGTTAAGAAATTTGGGACAGGATCTGTCTTTATTTCCATGTGTTGTACTGGGCTGAACATACTGATTGCTCTTAACTAATAATAATAATGAATAAAGCATCTGATTGGGAAAAACATATAACTGAACATTAATACTACATCCCAAAGCATTGCCAGGAAGATTCCAGAGTTTAATTTTGTATCATCAGTGCACTGAGAATGTGATTACAAATCGCTTCCTGTGCAGTTTTCCACTGTATTGTTCTTTGGATATGTTGCGATAGGACAAAATTAATCAGTCATTTCTCAGTGCCTGTTTGACAAAGTTAAATAAGGAGATACTGCTGGGAAATAGAAGGGTCAGTGGTTAATGTAAAGGTAGAGGGGCGGATCAACTCCCTGTAGCATATACAGTATGTTTTCTTATTGTATAACAACTTTCTTACAAGTGGTATCTCAAGGCGCTTAGGAGACTGCAGTAACAGAGTTATAGATATAACAGCAATTGGAGGGTTTAGGTAAGGGGGAGAAGTTTAGGTAAGGGGGAGAAAAGACACCTCCACCTGGGATTTGGAATAAAGAGAGATTAGGGGAAGGCTTGACTAAATGACAGGACCTGCAAGAAAGAGCTGTGGTGAAATTTTGTATGGAGGGCCAGAGACGATACGTTGAGCCTGTAGCCCTTGACCCTATAGACCTTACTTTTTCCTTACTCAGGAAAACTCCCATTGACTTCAATTAGTTATGTAATCATTGTCTTTCACAAGAGACAGGTGAGACATACACAACCTTTTACTAGGGAGAAGTAAAAGGAGAATGTATGAAGATGCTTAGGAGGGCTGCTTTGACAGTCCCCATGCCATGGCATTTCCTAGGCATCCCTGTGCATGGGAGCATGGTCAGGTCACCTAAACGCCCTGGCCATTGGAGTGATTTTTTGTTTGCAGCCAGCGTAAGCTAGGGCGGTCTTCAAAGCTGATCCACCTCGCAACAGGGACCAAACTGGTGGTTAGAGGGCCCCAGGATTGGACATCTTGGGTTCCCCCTGACTGCTGAGCTGGGTTTTAGTCTTTTTGTTTTACCACCATTACTTATTCACGCTATTTTTTATCTGTCCAGCTTGAAAGGACCTTTATGTTAAAATATTGGCTCACTCAGATCACTCTATCATAAATGCCACTGCCGCTCCTTAGTTCTCAGCTTCCTGTTTTTCACTCCCATTCATTATATAACAGGAGCTCTCTGACTCTTGAAATATTTGCCTTCAGAGGGAGGAGATCATGAGAGAACAAAAAACAATGTCCGTTTCTTGATGATATCTGTCCCCAGCGAAGTGAGGAGTCATGAAATGGCCTGGAAACATGGTGCAGTTTTGTAAGCAGGCATTGTTTTGAATAACATTGGTGACCAAAAGATAAAAATATACCATTGCTTCTGAAAAGTCTCCACAGGTCTCATTTCTTTGGGCGATGCAAAAAGTTGTGGGTGAACTTCGTCATCCAGCAGAGGGCCAGTGTGAGGTCTGTGGATCACAGATAAGGCAATTTCCAGTAATAGCCTTGAAAAATATTTTTATATTATGTTTATGTATTATGGGACGGGATTCTACGTAACCTCTCTAGGCAGAAGATGTGACTGACATGGGACCTGGCAGCTCACAAGACTATACTGAAAATTTGCCAGACAAATATGGAGTTTTGGGACAATAAGCATTAAGTGGATTTCTTGGGGCTTCCTGAGGGTGAGCAGGGAGTTAATGCAAATTCCCCAACTCTGGTTATGAAAGAAACTAGCCTTTTGAAGCTATGCCCTGAGGGCAGTGTGATTGCCTGCTGATTATCTGTGACAGAACCAAGATCTAAGGCCTGAGTTGTATAAAGAAATGGCTGATCTACCCAGCCTTCCTTCTGGTACCTGATCTAAAGATTGATAGGCACTTGTAACCACAGGGAAAACCCAGTTGTGGGTTTTGAAGGACTGATACCTACCAAACCCCTAGGTTGGAGTTGGGGATGATCTCTGCCAAGTTTTTTAGCATGCATGTAGGTTCTTTTATTCTTTTTGATATGTTTTTTGGTGATGATTTTACTTTAAGAACAAACGTTAGATAGAGCTTGCGTAGAAAGTTGTTCAACTGTGCAATACACTGGTCATAGCCCTTGTGAAAAGGCAAAATGCACACACTGGCCTTTTTAGGCAGTCTGGGTTGCTGTGGTTGTCAGTGTAAATCAGGGATCTGTGCAGCCTTAAAATCCATGGCCAGGAGTGAGTGAGACATGTTTCTTTGCTCAGGTGAGATGATGAATGGGATCCAGAAGCCTAAAGTGAGTCCCCTCGATGGATCATGGAGGGGGAAAAAGGTGCAGCTGCTTTGAAACTGTGACACTAAACACCACTTAATTTCAGCTTAAGACCCTGATAATCATTGGCCATGTGCTGGTGTGAATTTCCCCCTGGAAATTCAGTTATGACAATGCTGCTCAGTTGGTGCTGAAATTTACTGGTGTTTTTTATCTGTCCAGGTTATTTAAAGCCAAAGGGTAAGATTGCATGCCGTGGATTTCAGCTACTGGCAGTTCCTTCGTAGAATTGCTAGCTCTCATGATTTTACTGTGAGTCTTTTGATATTTGGTATTTCTTTTCATAAAGTCCCTGCTCCTGTAATCATGTGATTAGGTGAGAATCTCCATGGTTTTTTTTAAGTAAGTTTCTAGCTTTCATGATTGCAGAGAAAAGCTTGAAAATGTGATCACTAAAGGCTCAAAAAACAGAAGGTAAATAAAAAGAACCCCAGCATTATTATTTTTAAAAGAAAAAGCATTAATTGAATCACAGAAGATTAGGGTTGGAGAGAACCTCCAGAGGTCATCTAGTCCAACTCCCTGCTCAAAGCAGGACCAACCCAAACTAATCCATCCCATCTAGGTTTTTGTCAAGCCGCACCTTAAAAACCTCTAAGGATAGAGATTCCACCACCTCCCTAGGTAACCCATTTCAGTGCTTCACCGCCCTCCTAGTGAAAAAGGTTTTCCTAATATCCAACCTAGACCTCCCCCACTGCAACTTGAGACCTTTGCTCCTTGTTCTGTCATCTGCCACCACTGAGAACAGCCTAGTTCCATCCTCCATGGAACCTCCTTTCAGGTGGTTAAAGGCTGCTATCAAATCTCCCCTCATTCTTCTCTTCTGCAGAGTAAACAAGCCTAGTTCCCTCAGCCTCTCCTCATAAGTCATGTGCTCCAGCCCCCTAATCATTTTTGTTGCCCTCTGCTGGACTCTCTCCAATTTGTCCACATCCTTTCTGTAGTGGGGAGCCCAAAACTGGACACAGTACTCCAAATGAGGCCTCACCAGTGCCGAATGGAGAGGAATAATCATTTCCCTTGATCAGCTGGCAATGCTCCTACTAATACAGACCAATATGCCGTTAGCCTTCTTGGCAGTAATGGCACATTGTTGACTCATATCCAGCATCTTGTCCACTGTAACCATTGTCCACTCTCCTTTCCTGCCAAACTGCTGCCTAGCCAGTCGGTCCCCAGTCTGTAGCACTACATGGGATTATTCTGTCTAAGTGAAGGACTCTGCACTTATCCTTGTTCCTTCCCTTTCTTGCTTCTCTGTGCTGTATAATGGCAGCTTCTAAGAGCTTTTCTAGGGAGGGGGGAAAAACCCAAAACCCCATGATGAACTTGGTCTATTTTTTCAGATTATCTCCCTAGCTTCACCCTTATTTGTAAAATCCAAGAGACAGATTCTCAGCTAGTGCAATCTGGAATAGATCTCGTGACTTCATTGGCAGATGCTGCTTTATGCCATCTAAAGATCTTGCTCATGAACTGCAAGCTTTTAAGCAGCTAGGTTTACTTGAGGGTTTCAAATGAATTCTCGGTTTTTCAACTGTAAACATTGGATCCAATTTCTTGACATATACGTCCTACTAAATTAGAAAACTTAAATGCGGAAACATAACATATGCTTTCGCCAGAGAAAGGTCAACCTGGTGAGGTTTGCCATGACAGCATAAATGCGGTTTTCTACAAACAGACGTTTTATATCCGACAGTCAAGAAAAACTTGGAAGAACTGAACAGCATAAGAGGCAGAACAACAGAATAGGTCACAAATGTCAATGTCTGCCTAGGCAGAACCAAGTGATGAAGTAGCTTGCATTAGTGTTAGCAGATCTGGGTAGGGGTGCAATATCAGATTATCAGGGATGTGGCAGATCGTGACAGCAGAGATGCATTGTGTAAGCTTCCTCAGCCTGCCCCAGCATATGTTTAACCAGATTTATCAGACACTTGTTTTCATGAGCTATAACAATCTATGACATTAAAAATAACCCTGAATGTCTACATTTTTTCAAATAGTTTGTTTTGAAGTACATGTACTAGGCTAGATATCACTGAAGGCAGAATCTGGTCCAATGTGCTTCTTTTTTTCATAAATAGATTGTTCTTTGGTAGCAATTATAGAGCAGAAGGTCAGATTCTGCTTTCAGCTATACTCATGTAAATCCAGAGTAACTCCATTGAGTGTGGTGCCTCTGTGATCAGAATATAGCTTAGAGACTGATAGCCAAAGTCTATCGTGTGTATGGTTTTGTAATTGTAAAAATATTTATTGTACTTGGTTATTTCCATTACTCTGGGGCCTAGTTTACACTTACCTCAGAATTTGACAGCAGTTGACGGGAGTTACGCAAGCTACGCAGAGACTCCCGTCGACTGCTTAACTTCTGTTGTGCACAGTGTCTTTACCGCACTGCGCCGACAGGAACAGCATTCCCGTCGATGCAGCACTACACAATTCGATGGGGTGATTTACTGCGTCGACTTCCTGATAATAATTTAGCTCACTGCTGTACTTCTTGAACCTAATGTAGCCAATGCAAAGTTCAGATAAAGTTCAGTGTATGTACTTCTGGGTAGGGGACAAACACCTCCTTTGTTTTATGGCTTCATAATGTTCAGTCATTGCCATAATTGTTCTAATGAGTTTTAGTCTTTAAGAAGACAAGTCCTGCTGGTTTCATTCCAAAATCCAATTAAAGAGTTAAATGTGAAGGTTCCACTAATCTAATCTTGTGTGTGGCTGCATTGTTGAGAGCAGAGGTAAAGTGTTGGTGCTGTGCTGGACACCGCCTGGTTGTCTTCAACATACATAATCATTAAGAATAAATTAATGAACATCATCCCTGTGCAGTGGGGCAGTGCAGGGCATATGCACTAAGTCCCATTTAAACCCTATTTTGAGAACTTGCACTGGCCCTCTGCAAAAGGAAGAATTTCATCCAAATGAGAACAAAGGATCAATAGTTTGGCTCTGTCGCCACAGCTTTTTATTGGAACTCCTCGTACAGGACCTTGTCATAAATTTGCTTGGACTCAACCGAAGGAGAAGATCCAGAACAACTGTGTTTTGATGCTTCCAAGTTAATGCCGTACTTCATTTGCTTATTCTTTCACTCTTCTTTTTATTTTTAACAGTCAAATATGTAATGGTCTGTATGGTTGTATGGTGCCTAGCACAACACAGGGGCAATGTATTTGAGCCTCTAGGGCGTACAAATAATAAAATGTAGATCAGTTTGCTACATAGTCCTGAACTGGAAAGCAGCCATGTTGTTTCACAAGGCCTGTGTACCACTCATCTGTGCAAATTTGTTTTGACAATATAAGTGTGTGGTGCATTTATTTTACACACAGGTGCCTGAGTCTCTTTAAAGTACAATTTCTGCAGTTTCCTTTTCTGATGACAAGGATGAGAAGTAGTGTAGAGCCCTGTATGTTCTGTGACCATGTGTGCATGTACTTCCAGTTATGTCCTACTCAGATACCTAAAAGAGGCAAACCAAGCTGAGCAAGAGAAAATCATGATGGCTATATTTAATCTCCTCTTCCTTTTACATGCTGAAAGACCATACAGGAATAGCGTTTTCTTGGATGGAGCATAGCCAGGTTTCCTGCCTTCTGCTAGAACAGTATCACTTGCTTCCTTGAACCTAATCTGTTTTATTTTGAAGGTGTGAGAGACATCAGCATTAAGATCCTGACTCAGGAAAACACTTAACATATGCTCAACAGACCCACTGATTTCAGTGGCCCTAAACACTTCCTTAAGGTTAAAAACATGCTTAACTCTTTTCCTGATTAGAGGTGCTTTCCTGGATCAGGGTATATGTTTGATTGGATGGTGAACATGTGTTGTGTCACACAGGCTAAGAATCAATACAAGAGAGTGAGACGTGAGCAGAAAATTCCTCATCAGTTTTATAAATTTCTGTGAACTTTGTAAGGCATACAAAACCTCAGATCTGTGCACAGAAAATTCAGTACAGCCCACAGGTGTGCAAAGGAAGTTTATATACACACAGCTATGTTTTTGCATGTCCAAAAATTAAATGCAAGAAAATGCACCCTCAAAGACTTAGGTGAGAAGAGCCAAAAACTTGCCACCACGAAATTGTGAGCAGAAGTTTTGCAAGTGTCCTCACGTGCCTCTTGAGCTCATGTAACTGAACTGTATTAGAAACAACTGGTGTTTCATGGTTAGAAATATGTTTGCTTGGAGGAGAAGATGAACTATGTATGAAATATATCCACTTTAGTTTCTTGCTTTATGCTGATTGGAATCTTTCCCAGAAACTTTCAACCTTAGTAAACTTGATTTAGAGCTGTCTCTTTTGTCCAAGTGTATTACTGTTATTGTTTGTTTATTATAGTAGCATTGTAGATGTGCATGGTGCTCTGCAGACAAATACAAAAAAGAGACAGATCTCACTTGCCTTGCAGATGTTACAAAGTAGTTTATACAATGTAAAGCCAAAGAAGAAGGAAGAGAAGTGATTGTCAAATAAAGTCATGAGAATTTGCATTGCTGAAGTTTGGACTGTTATATATTTAAGTTGCTTTATTTAAAGATAGTAATGGGGAGTGGTTGGTTATTGGACAAAGGACCATTGAAACTAACTATTTTCTTAGTAGTTCTACTTGGATGTCTCTTCAGTTACCCACATTGTCAATGCTCCCCCCGTGCCCACCCTCTGTTAAAGATTTAGGACTGCAAAAGAGAAGGTCTGGGGGAAACGAAATACTTCAAAATCAAAAATCTCTTGCAGACCCCTAGAAAGCTTAGTTGCCTTTTGTCTCTGATTCTCATCAGTGTTATCAAAGGGTCCCTGGAATGTTACTGTGCTGAGCAGATTTGCTGACATAACAAAAAGGGGTGTTGCATTGTGCTTTATCAGATAGTTTGTGTCAGTTTAAAAAAAATCTCAGAGGTGTTTGCAAGTGGAGCAAAGGAAGTTGCTTATACAAGGCTGAATTCCTGAGATTTCAAGTGGATGGAGAGGCTACGATTAATACACTGTCATCTGTACCATATTATTTCACCTGATTTATTAGGCACTCATCTGTAGCCTTAGTTACTGTATTCCCATGGATATCAAACTAAAGTGGAAGTCAAGAGGACCTGGGGTTCTGCCATTGACTCCGAATGTGACCTTTAGGCAAGTTACAGTATCTATGTGCGTCCCTTTCCTACTGTAAAGGGCTGTATGAATCCAAAGGATGGAAAGTTCTGTGCAAGCGCTGAACATTATTTTTTATCATTGATGGGCCAAATTCTGTTCTTTGTTACATCCATATATTCTCACTGGAATCACTGAAGTTGCATGAGTGTAAATGAGTCTGGATTTTGCCAGGTGTGTTTACTACAACCTGTGTTTGTACTGTGTAGTACATGTCATGGCTCTGCAGGCTGAATTAAAGTTAGACTCATGTCTCTGTTCTTCTTCTTCTTCCATTTCCCTTTGCCAAGGAGCAGCACCTTCCCTTCCAGTTGCTTGGGAAGTAACGGTGACTGCTGTTCCATTGTAACCTAAGCCGTTCAGTTTTGTTTTCACTATGCATGCCTCTCCTTGCATATCGGTGCATAGATATACAATTGCTTCATGCCTGTGTGTTCCTAAAGGCAATTCTGTTCCAGTAACAACAAAACACAAAGCATGTCAGTCACTGGCTCCTTCATGTAGTGGATCTGAGGCTTCTGTGTAGCATTTAATCCAAAGTGGAGGCTTCATAGTATAATGAGAGGGGTTGTGTATTAGAGGGCAAGACAGGAAACAACATGCTTTCTCTTGAAGATTAGCCAGTTTTTTAATCTTTATCCAACAAGTCTGTTCAACTAATAAACAAAATCCATTGCTTATCTTGCCAGATGTGCACACGAGATTGCATTGACCAAAAATACAAAGTTTTCTAGATGAAGCTAAAATACAGTAGACATCAAAATCTAATTAACTGCTAAATCACCCTCACTCTCTTTGAGCATGGTGCCTCTCATTCTGTGATTCAGGTGAAGCTTAAAGTGTGTGTGTGTGTGTGTGTGTGTGTGTGTGTGTGTGTGTGTGTGTGTGTGAGAAGAAGTTCAAGACTGGGCAAAAAACATGTTTTTTAAATTGAGCTGGATTTCTGGGTGCACTTGAAGCACTATTTTACCAAACTTGCTGCTCCCAGATTATCATAGATTCCTGTCCCCCCACTTTTTCAAACCACTGAAGCACTGGATTCTGGAATGCGGTACTATGGCCCTGGGTTCCCCATTTTATTCTAATATGGTAATGCAGGTGGGGTGGCCTCCCCTAAATCATGTTTCCCCTGGAGAATGATAATATATTCAATAGGCGTTCCATAGCAATTCTGTCAGAAATCCTAGACCAACTGGACTGCATCCAAATTGTATCTGCAGTAACACCGATCTTACCTGGCTGGAGTTTGGTAATCTTGAAAGTTTATTTTGCCATTGTTGTGATTCAGCTCCCTTGCCCGATGGCAGACCATGCTGAATGCAGTGCAATGACTGGGATTGAACTGAGGGCCTTGAGACTGTTATGCTTTGAAATAACTTTCCATTAGTTAGGTTTTCACATCGGATCAGACACAAATCCATAGGTTGCTTGGTTCAAGTCTCTAACAGGAGGAGATATTCATAAGGAATTTGGATAGGGGCTATGTTAGGACGTGGGAGTCATGACTTGTTGATTCTAATATTGGCTCTGCTCCAGACTTGGATAGGGGCACTGTGAGGCTTAAGTAATTAATGTAAAGTGCTTTGCATTCCTTACCTGAAAGGGACCATGTGACTGTAAAGTATTATAACAGGAGGTGATTGTTCTTTTAATTGCAGCCTATAAAGGTCTTTACTGAGAAACCATATTCTGCAACCCTTTCCTTAGTAGGTATTGTATTATCCTTCTGAGCCCATGTGAATAGTGTAGATATTTAGTGAAAATCCACCCTTTTCTTCACCTCATGTTTATCTTCTTTTGCTAACCTGTATTCCCCTTTTCACAGCTCTGCTACAAGTGAGCTCAGCAGCTGTATTAACTCCAGGCCTTACAGGATCATTTTGCAGAAATGTTCAGGTGCAGAACATGTCTTGTTTGGTTGTGCAGTTAATATGCAGATGTTTAGAATCTTAGCCCCATGTTGTTCCCCCTCAATTGGGGACCATGGAGGGGACCCTTCTCAAATGGGGCTCCCCCTGTTTCTGAGTGGAAAGGGGGCCACTGGAGACCAGATTCAGTGTATTAGGGCATGGGATCTCCTGAAGATGCCCTGTGACCTGCCAGAACTCCCTGCAGCCTTTTCCATTCAGCAACAACTACTTGACAGGACAGTGTGAGGGGATTTGCTTTTGGATTTTCCCGTTCTGCTTCCCCCATCCTGTGGATCTGTTCTTGATGGGGCTGGATTAGGGCCTTGTCATTGCTCTATCCTTGCAATTTTTAAAGATGTTTTAGAGGCTTGTTATTTTCAGTAACACAAGCAAACACTGCCCACTACCATAGCAGTGCCTCTGTATGTCCATGGAGGGCTGTGTAAGGATACAGAGGAAAGTGCAGGTCCTCACTGTTCTTTATTCCATTTATAAGCCACCATTAACCCAGGTCCTGATTCAGCAAAAGAATCTTCAGCTGTAGACCCTGCTCCTGTGCCACTGAAGTTTAATGAGAGTTCAGGGTATTCAACTCTCATAAGGTCAGGCCCTTAAGGTTCGTTCCTTTTGTGTAAATAAACAACATTATCTAATGCCCTCTGGAATCCCTCCCACTTCCCCACCCCCCACCCTCTTGGATCACCAAGAGCAGGGTTGTCGTCTTATCTTTAATCCCCCGAGCTGCCTGCTGACTTTTCTCATAAAACAGCTGATTTCTGAGAGGCAAACTGAAAAGTTGCCATTTGAAAAGAGCTTCATTAAGGGAGAAAGAATCTTTGTGGAGACTAGATTAACAAGTCTGGGACATGTTTGGGTTTCAGTTAAAGTTACATTGAGCTTGCAGAGTTCTTCGTTCAAAGTACTGCTGTTACAACGAGCAAGGAAAGCACTTCCAACACTCATACCAGCTGCCTTTGTGACTAGAATAAATAGATTTTTGGCTCCCCCAGAACCTGCTCCTTCTCTACAATGCTTCCTAGAGGTTAGGGTTGGAACAGCCACCACTGTGCATGGTCTGTGTGCATTTCATATCCTGCATTCTTGCATAATTCCCTATAGTTTATGAGCTCCTCCTTAGCCAGTTGCTTTTTTTACCATTTTCTGTAGTGACTTCTTCCGGAAGAGGTTTGGACTGGAGTAGCTGTGAGCTTCCCTACAACCCATTCCTTGTAGAGACAGTTGCTAGAGACTGTTGCATGAGACTGAAGTATATGAACAGGTTAACTGTGCGCTCCTTCAGTGTCTTCTCATAAAAAGACGCATTAACAGTACAAGTCCTTTATCAGGGGCATGATGTCTTGTGTGGAGTATAACTCCTCAGCAGAGATGATAGATTCCAAGGTGTAAGAATGAACTACATGCTGTCCTACAATGGAAAATACGTTAAATATTTGCCACCAGCATGTATTCATAGAGTTTTCTATTCTTACCAGTCTTAATAACACTCAGCAATTATATAGTACTTTACATTCTCAAAGACCTTCACAGACATCAGCTAATTGCTTGTTACTGTGCCCATGTGAAGAACAATTTCCTGTGAGAACTAGAGTATTTGTTAGTCATGGATCCTGCACTCTGTTAAGCCAGTCCTTATCCTCTTCACCATACTACAGAGTTGTGGTCTTAAGACATAGACGCTTCCATAGTAACATGGGAAATGTCATTCCAGATAAGACATTGCTTGCTAAGTTTGGGAGAAGGATGGTACAGAATTCCAGAAAATAGGAATGAAACTTGAATAAAGGATTTTTTTTAATTATTGTATCCATTTGATTAATTAGCAATTCTATTAATAACTGCAGTTATAATTAAGAGGTAAATAAAATGGTTCGGGGACCATTGATAGTCTTAGAAAATTTTTATTTTTCTATCAGTAATTCTTAATGGGTGAGTTTCACTATATTTAAAATGGTCAGATCCTGATGTCCTTAGTTTTTACACAGTTCTTACTCAGGCAAAATTCTCACTGAATTATATTCTGTAATTCTATGTATTTTATGCCTTTGTACTGTATCCTTAAATGTACCAGGACTTTGCTGTCAGTAGAGACCAGCATCCATATTGTGTTCAGATCAGTGCAGACTGTTTCAGAAGAGACACATACCATACCTTCTGTAGAGGAATTTACTTTGTTCTCTTTGTTAAAATAGTCAGTTCTGGTTGAAAACAGGAGAGACCACTCTTTGTGTAGAGAAAATCAAAGTGTGTGGGAGTTTTGTCTGAGGAAAGACTGAGTAAAAACTTAGGCTGCGAATCTGTAAAACGTACCTATATTCTTAACTTTACTATAGTCAGAGTTCTGTCACAGTGAATGGGTGCTACTCATGGAAGTAAAGTTAAGCACGTGCATGTTTGCAGGATCAGTATATGAGAAAGGACCCCAGGGGCAGGGCTTGGCTCAAGGATTCAGTCCAGGGGAGACTACATGGTACAGGGTCTATACTATCTTGTCTCAGCTACCTCTGCTTGGAAGTTTGCAGCTAGCATGTGCAGAGAATTAGAAAGCATGGAAGTGTTGTGAAAGGTTGGGGGTTTCCACTGGAAATGCTCCATGAGTAAACAGGCTAATAGTTTTCATCTCAACTTTCAAAGCAATCTTTGGAGTGTTCTGCCAAAAAAAGACATTTTATGTTTATAAAAGAGGGAGAAGTCTTTCACACACAGAGAGAGAGAGAGAGAGAGAGAGTGTGTGTGTTCTGCGCACATGCTTCTTAACAGACTTGTTTTCCTCGAAACCACTGTGGGGCAGTCAGAGAGCCTGTTATAGTGAGAGCTCCCTCCAGAGCTCTCACTGCTCCAGAGCGAGAGAAGAGTCTCGGCCAGACAAGAGTCTTTACTAACAACAAGACTGTTAAGTCCTCTCTCTCTGCTGCACTAGGCAACGTCAGGTTAGCAATGTCTAAAGGGAAGATCTGCTGTTGTGTGCTGCTGGTGCTAGGAGTCCTGGTTATTGCAGTTACTCTCATTGTAATCCTGCCGCAGCCCAAGTGTGCTCCTGGAAGCTATCTGCATGCTGCTGTAGCAGCCGACACTGAAATCTGTTCAAACATTGGCAGGTATGTACATGGACTTTTCTGTTTGAAACTTAGATATGTAGTGCATGTTATATTCCAGCGTGAAAGACAGGTAGATAATACGAGAGATTATAAAACCAGCACTCCTCAGTGACCGATCGCTAGGAACTGGGTCTGACCCTCTTCCTTAATCCTGGTTTGAAGAGTTTACCTGAGCTGCTGCTGGTCATAGGTCAAATTCATCCCTGGTCTAAAAGCTCTGAAGTCGAACATATTTAGCCTTATATACCAGTAGGATATTCATTTTCCGTCTCTCACATTTTACAAGTCTGGCTGCTCTATGCACCTATTTACTTCCTGAGGATGTAGATATTTTGTATTGTATAAACCATCAGGCAACTCTTATGGAGAACCAGGCAATAGATTAATTCCTCTTTACACAGCAATAATTTCTGTCTAGCAAGACTTTAGAAACAAACTGAGAAAAGGTGAGGAGGGGAACATAAAAGGGAGAAGTGGTGTTAGGCTAGAGGCACAGACAAGCACCTATGTTTATGGGCAGAGTGTCTGGTAGAAATATCCTTTATACCAAAAACAGAGGATGCTTGGGCAAATTATTTCACTTGTCTGAAATTAATTATGAAGAAATAAAGGCAAATATTTTACAGCTCTCCAGATCCGTTGTGTGGAGAGCTGATAAACTTCTGATAGATCTTTATGAAAACAGGTATGACTCAGTTTCCCCTCTCACTTTGTATTGTTGTGTGAAGGAATTAATTTCTTTCTGAATACAAGACAGGTAATGCAGTGTCTGGGGGGAATTCACATAACAAATTATCAAGAATTGTCAACCAAGAGAAGCTATAGAATCCTAGAATACTCAGACTTCATGTTATCGACTTCATGTTATGCGTATCTGCGTGGACTTGGGGGGATGCAGGAGTTCCTGCAAGAACTTAAATCATTGTGGCGGGGGGGAATTTAATGCAAATCACTAAGCAAATAAACAGTCTGGAGAGGCAGCATCCCTTTGGGGAAAATGGCATTACCTGGTTTGAACTGACTGCAGAAGGCTACCAAAGAAGTGATAATTCTATAAAGTGACCAGCCTTTTATAAGGGAGGTGTCACTCCCCCTGGATCCAAGAACTGATGACAGACAGGGTTTGAAGGACTTTGGACCCTGCCACGGTCTCCGTGTTGAAGAGGGGTGACACCTTCTAGGGATGACAGGTATGCATATAAACAGTGGTTTTGGAGAAATGCTTTCTCAATAAGGTGATTGCTAGAGGCCTGAGACTTGAGTAGGGTGCCCTGAAGGAGGCCATGAAGAAGCTAGAGGTGCAATTACCTTGGGAGTTTGTGACATCTGGCTTAGTGAGGGGCCGAGTCAGTGGGAGGTAAGGGCGCAGTACCTCATGTGACTGGACCCTAACTCATGGCTCAAGCCACTAACAATAGCAGCAGCATTTCAAATGCATCGTTTTCACATACCTGCACTGTGTTGTGCTAGTGTCCAGCTCTGACTCTGACATTTATCGCCCCCATGGCCAGTAAGTGAGCATTGTTTTTATATTGGAATAAGGATGGCTGAATGGATAAGGTGCTATGAGGATCAATAGCCTGCTTTAACACCTGACTTTCTGGGTGACTTTAGGCAAGTCTCTCATTGTGCCTCAGTTCCCCGTCTGTAAAATGCGGATAATTCCCTACTTCATAGCAGTACTGTGAGGGTAAATCCATTAATGGTTGTGAGGTACTCTGGTGCTTTGGTGATGGGGGCCATATGAGTATGTCAGCAGACAGATACCAGCACTTCTCCACCTATCGTCATCCAAACCTCACTTTCCACACCCTTTTTTTTTTCTGTCCATCGTTTCTCACTGGACAATAAAGAAAGTCCTATTGCTTTTGATTCTGAGTCCCTGATGCAGGGAAGTCTCCAGGAACAAGGCGGTTGCATTGGTAGAGCGCGCTCCTGAGAGCCATGGGAGATCGAATTAAATATCCAATTCAGCCAACATGAAGATTTTGCTCTTCAGATGCTAATGCTGCGGTCGGGACTGAATGAGAGAGCTTTGAGGAGGTATCAGTCCCCTCCTCTCCTCCAAAGCTCTCTCATTCAGTCACCTTAGCTGCTCCCATGGTTTATGCCATCATTTTATGTTGGTGTTTTGGAAATCTACCTCACTACACCATACCCCTCCCTGTTTCTGCCCATTTTCCATACATTTAGCTCCCTCTTTGACATCTCTTCTGAAATCAGTTCAGTGTGACTCAACTGAGAATCTTTCCTTTCCTCCAAACCCTTCCCCTCTCTCTTGTTCCTCTCTCCATTCGCAACTGCATCACTTTCCTGTGTCACAGTGTCATCTTTGAGCCTCCTCATCCTCCTCCTAGCATCTAGCTTCCCACCCAATCGGATTGCTACTTCCCTATAGCATCTCCAATAACCTGCCTTCTCCTCCTGGTTTACACTTTTGTGTCAGAGCTGCCATCGCCTCTTCACCACCACCCCACACAGAGCTCCCTCTAGCCCAGGGGTTGGCAACCCGTGGCTCCGGAGCCACATGCGGCTCTTCAGCCGTGGTAAGCTATGCTTTGCGGCTCCAGACTATTTTTCTAAATGGCTCTTTTGATAGTAAAGGTTGCCAACCCCTGCTCTAGCCCATGTGGGCTACTACAACACTACTCAATTTTTTATCGCAGGATTTTTGTGACGGATGCTGGAACAATTTTTATTGTGCTGGGAGCCATTGAACCAAACTGTAAACCCTATATATAATGAAATCCACTTCAAGCCAGGAGGTGGACAGCACCCCTAGTTCCAATACCTTTGGTACTGAATGAAAATGACTCAGGTGTTTACAAAGTTAAAATCCCCAAAGCAAAAGCAGCTCTCCTGAACCCCTGACCTACTTATTTCCAGATTTTGAAACTTGGCTGGTTTTTATTCTTTAATCAGAACATTTTAAAATACAATATCTGCCACATGCTTTACAATGAGCAGTCATTAATGAATGGTGATGAAACGCCTATGGCATTACATACTGAAGCGTCTCGAGCTTCCTGACTTCCTGTTAGTAGTGTTTAACATACTAGACCCAGGCCATGTCCATCTCCTATTAAACTCAGTGGAAAGATCCCATTGACTTCAAAGGGCATGGACTGTGTCCCATGTAACAAAAGCAGCTGTTCCCTGCTGTCCTGAGGATACAGGCCTTTGGCGCTGCTCTTTCCCACTGTAATGAAGTGTTTGTCTGGAACTGCACCAGTTAGGAATAGTGAGGCTGGGGAAACGGAAGAACACCCTTAGGAATGTCTGTTTCCTTTACTGACCTGACTCCTGTACTTGAACTTCAGAAGCACTGTAACTCAGTAGTTTGAGGAGGCTGATTTAGACCTCCAAGGCTGTGTTCTAGGCTCTTCAGCTAGCCTATGGTTGAGAACTTGATACCACTCTATGCCTCAGTTTCCCCATTTATCATGATGACGATAATGCCACCTCTTGGATGTTTGTGAGCCGGGTTCGCTATAACATTTCTAAAGCTTTTTGGATCCTTTAAAGAAAGAAGCTGTTCATATGCGAAATCTCACTATCCCTGCTGGCATTTCACAGGTTCTGCGCTAGATTTATTGTTACTAACTCATTGGCTAGGAGAAAGTATCTTTGCCTTCTCAGTCAGATAAAAGGATGTCCGGTGCTGAAAGATGGCTAGGTCCCTTGTGGTGTAATATTATGCTCATGGAGGATGGAGAGGGGGGAAAGGACTGTTATATTGTCGTCTCTCTTCCTGCCAGTCCAGGCTACAGATCCTAGACAGAGAGCATATCTAGTAGATTGAGCAGGAAATCTGAACCTTAATGCACCCAAATGTTTATTTTGTGGGAGCACATGTTTGAAATCCATGGATGTGAATTTTGTGGCCTTGGTGTGGCTCCAGCAATGGGGTCTCTTTACCCATTGGCCCACAAAGCATGCAGATGGAGAAATATCCAATGAACCCTAAGGAATCTGTTTGTCCTTAGCATTCTGCACTGAGGTGTACTCAAACCAGGTACCATCCCCCACCATATGCAATGAATCTACCTCAGGCACAGTGCATCCTTTCCTTATTTGCGTTTTTAGGTCATTATAACCGTCTGTGTGAACATTAGAAGAGGCTTTTCGTCCAAAGCAGACAAAGGACTGTGTATTCCCATTCCCACTTGCCTTTATGCATCTTCTGGTGGGGCTGCCTACTCAGAGCTCTGGGTAGACACCAGCCCACCCCAACCATCACAGCTGCTGCATGCTGTTTTGCCTGCTGTTGTTTCAGAAACTGAAAGTGGGGGCATAAACCAGCAATGGGGTGAGAGAGAATTCTGGTAAGACAGACCACAGGAGAGTTTGTTCCTAGCAGAGGAAAGGCAGGGCCAGCTGGGATTCACTGCAGCTGGGAGTCCTGTCTTTACTTGGACTTCCCTCTGAGCAGACATTGATCTTCCAATCTCTCCAGTTCATACTAAGGAGAAAGCTGGAAATTAGTCTCTCTGAAAGCAACATCCACCAGAGTCTTCGCTGGTTTCCTTTTGGTTAAGCACCTAAAGAATAGGGGATTTGGGAAGGCCAAACATTTTACAACCAAATGACATTCACATTTATTTAAAAACCAGTTCATAAGCCAAGACTAGGCTACAAAAGCCATTTGTAGTTTTGAAGACATTTGGTGTTTCCACATCCTGAGGAATCTTCTCATAGTTTAAAAATTATCAGTTTGGCCACTGAACATTCCATAGAGACAGCTGTTGTCTTTAATCTTAATAAGCCATCCGCGCCAGAGCCCAAGTCAAGGGCTGGTCTTATCCTCAGGCCCAAGCTTGCATGAAGAAGGAGAAATTTCTCCCAAGAGCGTTTAATGCCTTCACATTTCCAGAATGTACCCAGCAGCAGGAGGGATCCTTCTTATAGTCCCGGGATGAAGTTGCAGCCTCAGTGAAGTCAAGAATTGAATTGGCTTTGACTTCACCGGGGCCAGAATTTAACTCCCAATATCTGAGAGTTGTGCTGTCTCTATGTTTAGCCACTACTACTACAGGAGTTGTTTGTTAACTGGCTTTAGGCAAGGGGCCCTAGAAGCTTTATAGCCTCCTGCATCATAATGAGGCCTGATTGTTTGTCGTTGACAAAAAATGGGAAAATTTACAGTTTTAGTAAAAATAGGAAAAAAGTCACCGGGAGGGAGCAGGGATGATTGGGAAAGCAGCAGCATGGCTCAAGCCATCCTTGTGTGAGGTAGAAATGGATAAGCAGAGCAAATGTGCAGAGGAATGTGATGCTCCAGAGATTGGACAGTTGCTGGGAGGCCACCAGGCTACCCCTGTCTAGCAGCAGCAAAGCCTACACATTTGTGCACTTTGTTTTTAATTATTGGTGTTTAGATTTAATCCCATGGCTCCTTATAGTTGCTCATTATCCACTCAGACCCTGTGCTTGAAACTGAACCTCTGTGGAGGCCTATGCCCAGTGTTTAACCTGACTTCTGTGCACACAGGTAGTCTTTCTGCTCACACATTCCCTGATACAGAATGATCTTGCCTCCTCTGTTCTGCACTATACAGGTCCTTGCAGATGTAAAACCAACTGATGAGAGAGGTTACAAAAGCAGGTAACCTCCCCCAGGAGCGGCCATGGCTTCTGCAGGGATGCTTGGTTCCATCTCCTCACTGTTGGAAAAAATAGCAGCAGTTAGGGGAGCGAGCGAGGGCCTTGCGGGTTGTGTATATCCTATGAAATTAAAAGGCGTAATAGGGACGCTGCTGTGAATGTTTTTAAAATGCAGTTTACACAAAGCCTTAAGGCATCGCACAGCCAGCCCGGATTTGTAAGACCCCTGCTGGGAGCAAACAGTATTGTTAGGAAGAGCTAATGATCTTTTTGTTTGTTAATGTTCTCCTTTGTGGTCTCTTCCTGAATCTGTCCTAAGAAATCCCTCGGCTGGAGCTGCTTTAACAGACTGGAATGACATGTGGAAGTGTGGACTGGAGCTAAGCTCCTGTTTGCTCTCTCTTGCTGCTCCCTTCAGGGGATTGTTAAACTCTATACAGTCTTTCCCTGATAATTGACCTTTGCTCATCAATTACTGCTTTTACTTAATTACTGCCGGGAAACCTCCAAGGATCAAGGCTCACTGTCTGGTGCTGCTGAGAATAGAACAGAGACCTAATGTTAGGGGTGCTGCTTCGAAGCATTAAATGGTGCCTGTCCTTTGCATTCTGCTGCCTTCCTAGCAAAAGGATACTACAAGTCCAGTTACAGAAAGAAATGTGTAATTGGGCAGGAGTCTGGTCACCTGGAGGGAAATCCAGGCTTGTCATGGATCAGTGCAACCACAAAATCTACCACAGTTACCCCTTTCTCTAAAGTACCTTGTCCCCCGAGTTGCTCCCTGTTTTTTTGGGGATACTCTACCCGAGGGGATTTCTAGTATCCTTTGGCCTTGTCGCTCAACAACAAGTCCAGGAACTCTTCGGAGCCGTCCATGGAGGGCAGCTCCCTTAAGTTTCAGGGTCCAGATGTCCCCTCTGGCTCGCAGGGGGTGGGTAGCTATCCCAGGTTGCAAGGTCCAGTAATCTCCTCTGGCTCGCTGGGCTCTGATAGGTCCTCAGAGCCCCAGGGAGTTGGCAGCTCCGGCAGCCTCTCCTCAGTGTAACGGTCTGGTCTGGTCCAGACCCCGGCACCAAGGGAGAGACGTCTTCTCCCTCAGCTGCCTTCCCCTCACTGAGAAGCCTGCCTTTTATACTTCCTGTCCCGCCTTTCTGCTCCCAGTCAGGTGGGGGTGTACTTTTGGTTTCTGCCCCCCAGAGGGGGTTTGGCTCTCCCTCACTGTCAATCTCCAAGGGAGGCCACACCTCCCGGCTACAATTTATATTTTATTAAACTAAATCTTAAATGTTACATAAATGTTTCATATTTGCAATTGCAGCAATCTTCTGAGTTGCTGGCTGATGGCTGTCCTTAAACTTTTTTTTTTTAATTTTCAAATTTTATTAACTAACAGACAAGTCATTACAACACTAAACGTATGCTGTCCTTAAAAGGTGTACAAGTAGTCCTCACCTTCCCCACTCCCATTGTCATTTTAATTCATAGACTGAAACAGAAATACAAGTTTTCCTGCTTTTTCAAGTCCCAGTTGATTTCTTAGCTTTGAATGAAAAATACCAAACCATGAAAATATTTTCTCTGTGCCTGCAGAGGAAACTACAGCTGTGAAAAGTTGGCTTAGCAACTGAAGGAACTCTGTTTCAAGGTGCCTGACTAATGATTTCCACCAATTCAGGGGAGTGGCTTTGTTCAAAACATCGTCAGTAAACATGTACTGTTTAAATGGTTTTGCTCCAGCCCTGAAATTTATTGTGACTGGCATAACAGAGGAGTGATTCTGAGATGCCCATGCCATGGCAGCATCATCTTCAGAAGTTAGACATGTACCTTTATATCTGGGATCGAGAATGTTCTCAAGAAAATGAGGTGGAGTTAGTCCTTGATCCATTTGCTTCTTTACTGCCTGCAGTTTAACTTTTCTGATCAAGAGACATTGAAGAAAGAAATACTTAAAGTGCCTTCCAAATTGCAACAGCATCAGCAATGCAGCAACAATTTCTCTGGTTTGTTTAAGGCTGTGGATATAGGCTTCAGTATACTGAGCAATCTTCTATTCCTCTTTAATCCAATGTTAGATACTTTGGATGAGATACTTCCATCTATTTTATTACAGCTTTTTCTTCACAAAGTTTTATGAGAATAGGCCAGTTCTTAATAAATTGCTCAAAACAATCAACCACAGAATTCCATTGAATATCTTGAGGGAGAATTTGTTTGGATCCTCCTGCTCTCTTCAGTGAAGCTGAAGCAAAATGGTTATTACAGAAGTATTTTGCGACTTCAACAACATTTTCTTTTATTCCTGGAGAAGACGTACTTAAGTCTTTGTAACTGTTATTTTTTAAATGAGAGAGAAAATTAGTATTTTATTGAAGATTTAAAAAAAAATCTGATTTTAAATTTAAAAAATCCAATTTTTTAATTTATTTTTTTTAAATTGATTTTTATCCACCTTGGTTGTATTTGACCACAGAGATGGTTGCATTTTCAGAAAGGGAAAAGCCACTACTATATATGTTTTTTTCATCAGTCGGCACTTGGGGATCATTAAAAACTGCATATTTTCATTGTCATCTAGTCTGTTTCATAATATGGTTAATGCATGTTAATAAAACAATAGATTAAACATTGAAACATGCTCTACTTTGACTGGAAGATGCATGACCTTCTTGCAGACTATTAAAGGGAGTCCCTTCATACTTCGCTCTGACAACGTTATTATTTATTTGTATTATTGTAGCATCTAGCACCTAGCAGGGCTTTATTGTGCTACATGCTATACAGACATGAAAAAAAGAAGACAGTTCCTACCCCAGAGAGCTCACAGTCAATGTATAAGATCATAGGAGCATGCAACAGACAAATGTTTGAGCAGGGTTGGAAGGACAAATGAACAGAGTTTAGCGGAAACCAGAGCTCACTATTTGCCTAAACAGCAGACAAGATTCCACCCGTAGCTCCCCTCTCTTTGCTGCCACAGCCCAGGTTTGTAAATTGCATTCATCAGCAGTGGTCCGGATTGTGAATTACTTATTTGTGTTAATGCTCATGAGCTGTGATTTTGAATGAGTTAACAGTGGACTTGGCATGAGTTCTAACCAGTTCTCAATGGGATCCACAAGATGAGTCTTTGATGTTAAGAGCGCTGTCTATTTAATGAGCAGCTGTTATCTTCATTCTTAGGCCTTGATGCAACCCCTTCCCATTGGTCTCAGTTGAAATCTCATTTCAGAGCACTGAATTTGCTTGAGTTTTATTAACTCAAGTCCAGTTCTGCTGGGAAGCGTAGAAGGAGAGAGCGCATTACTATGCACTGAGGTTGAACCGTTCTGTACATGTGACATTACTATAAAGTCTTAAAAGTGTTTGTAGTAATTAAATAGTGTTTATCACACAGTGTTGCTTTTGTTAAATAAATGTTGCTTTTGTTGGGGATTTAAAAGCTTTAAACAGTAGACTGAGACTCTGGGAGCAGCTCACCTAGGTCCGCATTTGTGTGATTTATAAACTGCAACTTCCGTATAGAGTGCACTGAACTAACGTGTTTAAAATGCAGAGAGCACTGGCTCGGAATTCCCATGTGTGTTTGGATCTGGTGGAAAGAATTCTTCATGAAGGGTAAACACTCAGGATATCTCCTGGGATTATGCAAGAACTACTCATCTTCTGGAAAAGATAAGCAACCCCAGTGTAATGTGTGAAGGAAGATGGCCTAGGCCTGAGGGGTTCTTTTGGCTATGGTATTTGTAACACAATGTTAAATGTTCAGGAGCAATGTGAGTGATTTATCTGTGCTGCTTTAAAAAGATAATGGGCAAGGGACCATAAAATAGTGGTGAATGTGGCTCATAGGAATTGCGAATGTTGTAATAAATTATAAACGTAGCTGTAAACACAAGTGCTGGGAATCTATGGTTTCTTACAGAAGGGTCAGAGCAGCTTTGTTTGATGGTCACAGGCTTTTTATATTTAAGATCCCGTCACTACTTCCTTAAAACCTCTTGTTTTAGGAAAAAACACTACCTCTGTACAGCCATGAAGGGAACTTCTTATAATGGGTGGAAATGAGGAAGAAAGACAAATCTTTCAGCACATATTTAACCAACTCAGGGCTCTGCATTCTCTGCTGCCTCTTCAAATAGACAGTCCCCTCAGGGTACATGTAGAGAGTGACAGATTTGTTTCACTTGGAAGATAAAGCCAGGCTGGAAACCTAGTCTCTGAAGCAGAGTTTGCAGTGATTTCTGTGGGAGCCTAGGAATAAGCCCAGGGGAACAAAACAAAGGTCCATCAAGTTCAGAATTCCGTGTAGTGGCTAACCCTGGCTGCTTCAGCACAATAATCAAATATAATTAGTGATACACATAGGGACCCAATTTTGCAGCCTGGTGCCTTTACAGAGCTGTTTATGTAGGCATGCCCCAGCTAGTGTCATAATCTGCTATTTCACTCCTGGCTCTGCTTGAGTAAGGATCAGCTATTGAGTAATTGAGCATGACTTAAATACATCAGTCAAGGTAATGTTAATGGAAAATTCCCAGCTCTGCCACCCTTTTACACAAAGAATGTTCTTCCAGATCCAAATGAATGGAAGTATTTTTCATTCTTGTGTTTCTGAAAGGTACTTGCAAAACAAGCCCCCACAGGCTCATGGGCAGTAGTGGGAGACTATGTGCAATTCCCATTTCTCTTAGGGGAGAAAAGTTTACACCAGAAACTTTCTAGTATAGTAATATTGATTAAGGGAGTGGCTTCTTTATGAGTGACCCTTCTATGCTGGTAAAAGCCCTAGTGTAGATGCAATTATACCAGCATAAAAGTGCTTTTGTTGGGACAGCTGATTTCACTCAGGGAACTAGCATAAGCTGTATCATCGAAAGCACTTTTTTGCCAGTATAAACTGCATTTACACTAGGTTTTACTCCTCCTGGAGAGTAGCGGCCAAGGAATATTGAGCATATCCTATAGGTAATCCTCAACTGTGTGCTGGTTGGTTCTAATGCTAGGGCCAGGAGACTCCCAATTTAATGACAAAAGAAACGGTTACTTACTGTGGCTGTGGTTCTTTGGGATGTGATGCAGACGTGTGTTCCACTTAGGTGTGTGCGCCCAGCGCACTGGAGTTGGAGACTTCTGCCTAGAAGGGCAAATGGTCATGCTTCTTGGTGGTAGCCCCTCCCCTGACTATGTGAGGTGGCGCTGCCCCAGTCCCCCCTTAGTTCCTTCGCACCGAGGGGACAGAGAGTGAGTCGTGGAATACACACCTGTGTCACATCTCAATGAACCACAGTTACTATAAGTAATCATTTCTTTGGGTCGATGCAGATGTGTATTCCACTTAGGTATGTGACTCACAAACAGTGCCTCAATCTGGAGGCTTGGCTCTGAGTCTACTGCAATAGAGATCACAAGACTGCCCTTCTGAGGCCTACGTCCACTCTTGAAGATGCAATAATAGCATAACAGCCTATAAACGTATGTACAGATGAACACATGGCAGCCCTGCAAATGTCCAATATGGAAACGTCACTGAAAACGCTATGGAGTCACTTGTGAGCCCATATACTCTGAGCAGGTGTAGCTGAAGCTATCTCATATGCAGCCTTGATGCAGGATGTTGTCCATCGAGAGATGGTCTGGGCCAAGATGGCTTGCCCCTTCATATGGTCTATGGAAGAGGTGAAGCACGAAATGGTTTAGTCCTGACTAGGTAAAAGACTAGACATTGCCCAGTATCCAGATTATGGAGGCGCCTTTCTTTTGGGGAAGGGTGTGACCTAGGGAAAAACACAGGTAAATACATCTCCTGATTCAGATGAAACTGAGAGACCATCTTGGATAAAATCTTTGTGTGTGATCACAGCGTTACTTTGTTCTTGGGGAACTGGGTGTAAGGCAGCTCAGCCACTAGGGCCTGTAACTCTCTCACCCTTCTTGCTGAAGCGATGGCTATCAGGAATGTAGTTTTCTGAGATAGGAGGGGCAGTGGGCAGGCCACAAGGGACTCAAACAGAGGGCTCATCAGAATTACCAGGACCGTGTTTAGGTCCCACAGGGGAACTGTTTTTCAGACTGGAGAATGTAAGTGAAGAAGCCCATTCAGAAATCTCGTCGTCATCATGGCACTAGAAAAAACTGACTTCCCTTAAATTGGGAGGATGGAATGCTGATATCACTGCCAAATGAACTCTCAGGGAACTGAGTGCAAGATCCGATTCCTGAAGATGTAGCAGATAGTCCAAGATGTTTTAGATTCCTGTTCTGTGGGCCCAGGACCACAATGAGAATCTCTTTCAGTTCGCTAAGTAGGCCGTCCTAGTGGAGGACTTCTTAATATTGAGTAGGACTTGTTGGACACCCACTGAGCACTGCTTCTCTTCATTCAGACATGTAGGAGCCACACTACCAGGTGCAGGGAACTGATCGCATGATGGAGGGTGTGGCTGTAGCTCTGAGTGAGTAGGTCAAGATGGAGAGGAAGTGATATGTGAGGCTGAACTGACAGAGCAATGAGTTCTGAGAACCAGCCTTTTCTCAGCCACGCTGTAGCAATGAGGATGAGCTTGACCTGATCTGCCTTGATGATCCACAGAATGATTGGAATAGGGGGAAGGGCATACAGAAGACCTGACTGCCAACGGCAATGGAAGGTATCAGAGAGGGAGTCTGGACTGACGCCCTCCCAGGAGCAGAATAGATGACACTTTCTGTTTTCCCTCATTGCAAACAGGTTGATCATGGGGATGACCCAATTTTGTGAAATCACCCTACCTGCTTCAGTCCACTTAGCTATTGACTCCTCCCCACTTGTCTCCTGTATATTATTTGCATTACAAGCAGGAAGGATCTTCCATGAGCCTGCTCAGTCTGTGGTGGCTGGTCTTTGACAATATTTTTCTCTCTTCTCACATAGGGACATCCTACAACGTAAAGGTTCGGCTGTGGATGCTGCTATTGCTGCTCTGCTCTGCACTTCAGTTTTTAACCCCCAGAGTATGGGCTTGGGAGGAGGTGTCATCTTTACCATCTATAATGCAACCACAGGTAAGGGTCTGTCCCTTCCCAGGTGCTTCTCCCATAGTATTTACATTTTCCTCCTTTAGAATCTGTTCACCAGCATGTTCATTCAGTAGTCTTGCAGAAGTCAGTGTCTTTGAAGCTCTGGCAAAGCATTTTTCCGTGAAAGCTGCACTCCCCAGTTTGAATGCTGTTGTATTCCCAGACCAAACTATTCATTACAGTAGAGCGATGGCTGTAAACAGACGTCAGTTTACTCACAGTAGTGTAGATATTGCAGTAATTCAAAAAGAAAATGCATGGAGGTGAGGGAATGTTGGAGTCAAGGTAAAAAACCCAACCATGTTTGAACATCAGGCAGGCGTTAGAGCTAACCCAGAATGGACTGAATCCTGGCTGGTGCTCACCTTACGCTCAGCCAATGCAGGTGAGATCAGAAAAGAAGTATTTGCTATGAGAACCTAAGTGTAAACACTCTGGGCCATATTCAGCCCTGTTGTGACTGCGCTTGAGGGGTGGATGTGACTCTCCATGTCTGATGATGGTCCTTTCTTAGGTGAGACCTCGGACCTAATGCTTCATTGCTTTGCACCTGCTGTCCTTTGCCATATTCCTGTGCAAATGGCTGCCGGATGAGAACAGCACTTTGTATGTGTGTTCAGGACTCCATAAGGAGCCAGACTGTAAGGACTCAAGCCTTCTAACTTTGCAACTTGCTCCTTTTGGCAACCCATCTATGCTCAAGTCTAACAACTCTCAAGCTCTGACATAAGACTCAGAGAACCATAGGGTTAGAAGGGACCACAAAGGTCATCTAGTCTAACCCCCTGTCAAGACGTAGGATTTTTTGTGTCTAAACAAGCCAAGACAGATGGCTGTCCAGCCTCCTTTTGAAAACCTCCAGTGAAGGTGCTTCCACATCCTCCCAAGGCTTTGTTCCTACTGTTCCATTGTCCTACTGGTCTTTACAGTTAGGAGGTTTTTCCTGAGAAAAACAGACATGAGACTTTTGTTTTGTTTGGCTTTTAAAACTCTCAGTTTTTTTGTTGTGTTCCTGCCTCAGTGCTTTAATAGCACCTTCGCTTCACCAAGATGACAAATTAGTAGTACCAATAACACTGTAGTTTAAAACAAAACAAACCCGCTAAGTAACAAAGTCTGGGAATACTCAGGACCGACCTACAGTAGAATGTTGTACTGGCAAAACTCTCCTTTTGTTCATCACAGCCTGGCACATTATCTCTTACCAACCAAACTCAACACTTCTCTTGACATAATTATTCCCTTATTCACAACATCATTATCACTTGCCAATACAGTTTTATTGGCAGTGGCTGTGTGGACACGCACATACTGATACTGATATAGACAGTCAGGTAGCTGCGGTCCACAATGCAACATTCCTTTGTGGTTCCACTCCACTCCTCACCTCACTCCTCCCCCCCCTTCACTGGTGGGAGAATTCCATTTGTTGCCACATGAAAGGGACTTAAGTAATCTCTGTTGCATATATGAATTACAGTAGTGTGGTCTACAGTTGCATGATATAATCTGCACACATGCCTCGCCTCCTAGCCTAGCTCAGGTACAGCAATTATCAACGGCCAGGTCTGTGAGGATGCATATGGTGCTGCACATCTAAGGTTGTGTTGCTTTCTAGCTTGTACTTGGAAAATGGAGTCTTATCGATAATAGCAGATGAATATGGAGTATTGAATGGTTGCAGGGACTTGTATGGATAATATGACCGGATGTGATTGTCACATTTTGGAGTGCAACACAGACCAGTGAGAGGTTGTTACCATTTGTCCTGTACTCTGAGTGACTTAAAATGCTCTGTTGCTGTAGCTTCCTGTCTGGATGCTTCCAGCCAGCATACAAGCATGCTTTGAGTGTCAGTGTGGTAAGCAGTTCTTGTTCAGCAACTCCTGCTTGTTACACCACAGCCACACTCTGGTCTCCATCTGCCTTGGTTACTACTAGCCAACCACCCTAGTCCTGAATTTTCCCCAGACTGTCTGCCTTGAAATGTCCAGCCCTCTCCTTGAACATTTAGGGAAGTAACATAATCCATTGCTCCTTTAAAGAGACAAAACCCCAGCAGTCTGTTACTTTAACTAGAGTTAATGATCACTTCAATTCATACACAACACCGGGTTGTTTTAGATGAAAAGTAAACCAAGTTTATTAACGAAAAGAGAGGATTTTAAGTGAGTTAGGGTGTATAGGATAAAGTCAGGAATTATAAATAAATAAATGAAAGTGAAAAATGGTTTTTATTGACTAAAACTTAACCAAACTACAGTCTTGGTTCTTCTTTGAATGCTTGCTCATGTCCATTCCTTGTCAGGCATGTGTATGCCACATGCAGCGGTGCTGGAGATTTTTCCCTCCGTGGTATCCTTAGGGCTGGCTCTAGTGTTGTCTGGGGTTGCATGCATATGCACCCCTCCCCTTCAGTTCCTTCTTACTGCCCATGACGGTGCTGGAACGTGTTTTTTCTTTGGCAAGCTCTTCTAACCCAGTGATTTTTCTCTCAGTAATAGAGTCTGTAGTTAAAAGTTAGTTAGTTTAGCTCTTAGTTTACCGGTTATATCGTAGATACGACCCCCCCAGGAGACATATATCCAGGGCTGGGGCATGCCCTGGTCCCTGGGCTTCAAACCTTGCACATTGTACAAGAAACCAATGTCAGTGAGTGACCTTCAATCAGAGCTGTTTGAACTGCCTGGGGGAGACACTCATGCAAAATAAGTGCAGGATCTTTAAGGGGTTTAGAGCCTGCACTAAAAAGGAATGGGACATTAGATTGAGGGCACTTCTAATGGAGTCAGCTCTTAAACCGGCCTCTGAGCTGGGCTGTTCATACTCAACGCCGAGTACATTGGCACCAGTGCAGAGCACCCTTCCAGCACTGAGTTCCTCCTGGCATCGATGGCCATCCCCTGTGCCAAAGAAGCATAGGAAGGTGCATACCAGGAGAGGGCACTCACCGACACCAAGGAGGAACAAAAAGGGCACAAGAGATGAGGTGAGATCTGTGCTGGGCCGCTTGTCTTTGCTGGGACTCCAGTCAGCAGCAGCCTTACCTCTTGGAGTTCCCAGCCCAATCCAGTACCCACTGCTGACTCCTGGAAGCGGCAAGGGCACGCGGTACCATCCTCACCCAAGGCATTTCAAGGTGCCAAGGACCTTCTATCAGTTCCTGTGCCGCCAGTGTCTCAGGAAGGGAGACACCTGCACCAGGATCCCTTGCCAGTACCATCGACTGTGGGGCCATCCAGAGGCAAGTCTGCGATGGGGCGTCTGCAGCGATATCCAACACCAGATGTTGCTCCCCAGCCCCAGGTGGATTGCCAATACCTTGCCAGTAGTCATCGGACCCCTGGTACTGGTCCCTGGAGCCACACAGACAACAGTTGGCATCACGGCTCCAGTTTCTGGAGCCATGATACAAGTCCTTGGATTTGCGGCACCGGTCCCCAGAACACTGACTCCGATCTCTGGAATCTTGGCACCAGTCCCCAACATGCCAATATCGGTTGCTAGAATACAGTCACAGGTCTCCGGGCTCTCAGCAATACCCCATAGGTCCCAGTACCGTCATGGTCACCAAGAGAGGACTCCTCGGATTTGGAAAGGAATGAAGTGGTCCTTCCTAAGAGAGAGATGACCGCTGCAGCAGCTGTGGGCTTCCCCATGGGGCCCCTATGGGAGCTTGGCTGCAGTGGCAATGGGTAACACATGCAGCATTCGTTCTCAGGAGCTTCAGAGAGATGTTCAGCAGTGGCCACTTAGTCATGGAGTCAGACCAGGATGTTGACACCACTCCCGTGAGGGAAGAAGAGCTCACTCCTCCCCTCTTGCCGGCATCGTCGTCCTCCTTGCCAGATGAGGCAGTAGCGGGGCCCTCTGCCACTATCCCACAGGATGACTGTAGAGCACACCAAGAGCTGCTTTAGCAGGTAGCCTCAGACCTGGGCTTAGAGGCAGAGGAGCTGATGGAGCCTGCTGGTGAGCTCCTTGACATTCTGGCAGCAGCAGCCCTATCTAAGGTGGCCCTCCGGGTCCATGAAGGGGTTGTGAAGCTAGTCAAGGCCTGCTGCAGATCCCAGCCTCCATGCCTCCTATATCTAAATGGGCTGAGAAAAAATATCAGGTATCCAATAAGGGATTTGAATATTTGTACTCTCATCACTGTTGGTGGTAACAGGTGCCGACACAAGAGACAGACTGGGGCAGGCGAGTTCAACCCCCAAAATAAAAAGGCAAAGAGACTAGACCTTTTTGGCGGAAAGGTTTACTCAACTGCGAGCCTACAACTACACATATTGAACCTGCAAACTCTGTTGGGGAGACATGATTATAATACCTGGAACTCCAAGGCCAAGTTTGCGGACTTTGCCTCAGGGCTGCAAACAGGAGTTTGAGGCTGTACTGGAGGAGGGTAAGACAATATCTGGAGCCTCCCTCCAGGCAGCCTCTGATGCAGCCGATTCGGCGACTAGGACAATGGCGTCAGCTATCTCGATGGTGCAGCTCTGTTTGCAGAACAAATGGACACAAGGGTGCACAGTTTAAAGGACTTCAGAGCCACACTCCGCTCTTTGTGTCTCTACACCATGTCAAGCTCTAGGAGATACTTCAGGCCGCAACAGCCTCAAAGGTTTGGAAGCCAGTCCAGGGGTGAGCCCCACAGAAAAAAAAAATAGGAGTTATATGAGATGCCAAGGTCAAGGGCCTGCTGCCACCTCTCAATCAGGCTCGAGCCGCTACCCCTCTGGAGGTAGGCTGGCCTTTTGAAGGTGTGTCCAGGGGCAACCTACCAGCCTTTATCCAGGATCCAGTCTCCCCTTTATTTTTGGACCGTCTTGCACCCTACTTCCCAGCCTGGACTGCTATAACAGCAGACCAATGGGTGTTAAGTATTGTAGCAGTCGGATATACCCTCCAGTTTGTTTCACTCCCACCTTCCCACCCCCAATTTCCGTACCTCCTTAGGGATCCTTCTCATGAGCAACTTCTTGTTCAGGAGGTGCAAAGCCCTCCTACGTGTGGGGGCCATAGGAAAAAGAAAACCCTCCACCAGAGCGTCATACCTGGCCAAGTGAAAGCGCTTCACCTGCTGGGCATCCAAGCAAAATCTTTCTCCAGCTAAGTCATCTGTTCAGTTCATTTTGGAATATCTGCTCCACTTAAAGCAACAAGATCTCGCATTATCGTCAATTAAGGTACACCTGACAGCCATATCCGCCTTTCATCCTCCTTTCAGGGCAGATCAGTCTTATCACATGAGATAACAGCCAGATTCTCAAGGGTCTGGAGAGGCTGTTCCTGCCAGTACAAGACCCGATTCCTCTGTGGGATCTCAGCCTGGTCCTGTTAAGATTCACTGGGCCTCCTTTTGAGCCCTTGGCGTCTTTCTCTCATTTACACCTATCATGGAAAGTTGCCTTATTGGTGGCAATTACTTCAGCAAGGAGAGTCTTGGAGATCAATGTCCTGACTTCTGAACCGCCTTACACAGTGTTCTACAAGGATACAGTCCAGCTGCACCCTTACCCAGCCTTTCATGTCAACCAGACTATTTTCCTGCAAGTCTTTTTCCCAAAGCCCCACAACTCTAGTGAGCAAAGGCATCTTCATACACTAGATGTCGGACGAGCACTGGCTTTCTGCATTGACAGGACTAAGCCTTTCCGCAGATCCACGCAATTGTTCATTGTGATTGCCGAATGGATAAAAGGACTACCGGTATCATCCAGAGGATTTCATCCTGGATCACTGCCTGCATCTGAGCCTGTTACGAGCGGGTGAAGGTCACACCTTTGGCTTTATTGATGGCTCATTCTACAAGAGCTCAAGTGTCGTCAACAGCTTTCCTAGTTCAGGTCCCAATACAGGACATTATGCCATTACTTAACAGGCCCAGGACAATGCAGGCTTTGGCAGAGCAGTATTACAATCAACATGTCCATGAACTCTTGGTCTATCTCCAGAGGTATTGCTTGTGAGTCACCTGACATGGAATGGACATGAGCAAGCACTCGAAGAAAGAATGATTACTGACCTTTCGTGACTGTTGTTCTTTGAGATGTGTTGCTTATGTCCATTCCACAACCCACCCTCCTTCCCCTTTGTCAGAGTTCAGGCAAGAAGGAATCGAGGGTGGGGGG